>JAAGKR010000312.1:0-156791 GCA_011419295.1 Clarias macrocephalus | reverse complement strand
GGGTTCGTCATAGGGGGAGTTTGCTAAGCATGGATGAGGAATATCATATGCATACATATAATAGTTCATGGTGTTCTCATTCTCAAAAGCACAGTCACCTAGATTTGCTGTCACATAAACAGTCTTCCTCGGTTTACTTCTCCTCACTGTCCCCGGATTGCCTCGATTGCGAACGTCTTCTGCAATTGAGGCCGCCCATGACACCAGAGACAAACATGTTACTGTGAGTGCACAGTGATCTCACACTGCCTGTAACTCTAACCACGTGTGTTTGTGTGAGTACGTGTGAGTGAGTGTGTATGAGGTGGTGGGTAAATGAGTGTACATCTTTATCTGTGTCAGTCCACAATGGTGCGAAAGCAGACACAAGAGCAGCTCAGACCTAGATGTCACTGCGCACAGGGACTCAAATCAACTTCATCTCTAATTTGCCCCTTTCTCTCCCCTCTTTTTCTGCCTACTCACTGCCTGTACAGGAGAGCGGAGTGTTTTAAAAGTGTCATTATGCCATGGCGTCTCTGGGCGCCTCCTTCGTTCAAATCAAATTCGATGACATCCACTTCTACGAGAACTGTGGCGGCGGGAGCTTTGGCAGTGTGTACCGTGCCCGCTGGATCTCGCAGGACAAAGAGGTGGCGGTGAAAAAGCTGCTGAAGATTGAGAAAGAGGTGGGCGACGTAATTGCCTGCGCTTTTCATATTCGCGTTTTAATTGTCAGTGTGATAATCATTTTAATTGCCTCTCTGCGTGTAGCGCCTGGTGCTACGCACCAGCCTCGAATACGCTTCCCCCTTGCTCTGAAGAGGGTGTGTGTGGCGCTGAGGGTTTCATTTGTGATCTTAGAAATGCATGCACTGTGTCTTTAAAAGAAAATTATCACATAATTAAATCATATTAGTCTCAGGTGAGAACTGTGTTTGGCTTCAAATTACTTTGAAGTGATGGATTTGTCATTTTGTCAGTTATTTTTTTTAACGTTTTAATTTTAGCTCAGACTGTGTCATGTTTTTTTTTTATATCACTCTGATCCTGGTTATTCAGTTGAAAAATGTTTGAAAATGTGAAAAAAAAAGCATGAACATGTCAATTACACAAAATAACTCTGTTACTTTTATACAACTATGTAAGTAAGCATTAGTTTGATTTGAAGTTATTCATATATCTCAGCAGTATTAAATATTTCGAGCTGCACAGTTGTCTCTGATGCCGCCCTGAAATTGTCTTATTAATATAATTTTAATATCATACACAACTCTCATAAACAAATATAGCATGTAAGGAAGTATCACAGATATAACAGGGTGAAATGGTTACACTAACCATTAACGAAATCTATAAATCACAAGTATGTCTAAATCTTCCCTTTTATAGTTACAAATGGAACATCCTGTTACGTCCATGTCACGTTTTTCATTTTTGGTCCTTTGTTGCCTCATTTGTCACAGGCAGAGATCTTGAGTGTCCTCAGTCATCGAAATGTCATCCAGTTTTATGGCGCAATTCTCGAGGCCCCAAACTATGGAATTATCACAGGTTTGTTTTTTCACAAACTCTTATGCCTTTTACTCTTTGTCTGTTTTGATTGTTCATTACGAATTTCATTCATTTCATGCGATGACTTGCTTGCATCAGAATAATTAAAAGCCAGTGACAGCGTATAAATATATTTTAATAAACCCTCTGGCAGCGCATGAATGTCAATGTTTGGTCGGACCTTTTCATAAATTTTATTGATGCTGTCTAGAAAATGGCCACACTAAGTCAACAAGTGTTAATCATATTGTATTTCATATTCATTACTAGTCAGCATGGTTGGGTTTGTGTAAACTGTCACAGGACTTCGGTGGATATTTTATTTTATGTTTATTAAACTGTCAGACTTGTATTAACTTTTATCTGTATTATTCAGTGGCTTACATCAAATAATACAATAATTGTAGAAAATTACTACAAACTTCTGAAGTTGACACATTAGGCATGTTGATAATTGGTGATTTTGAATTATAGCTGTGAAGTATTCGGTCATGAGATGGTAGAAATATTGACATTTTACTGAAGCAAGCCAGACTTTTTTTTATTACATCTATTCTGTATATGCTGAAGAGATCATACAAGCGAGCATACCACAGGCATTTATGTATTGATCTATATATATATACCACAGGCATATATTTATCCTGTGTTCTGTGTGACATTCTTTAGCTTTGTCTGTAAAATAATGACCTGGCCTTTCACCGCTATAGGTGGAGCATGAACTAAAGATGAAATAATAGGTTTGTTATGTGATCAGTGCAGCAGTAGGAAAGCTATAGTATGTACATCGAGTATGGGTTGTCAAGGAACTACCATTTCTATTTATCAAAGCAAAAACTAATTATGACCAGGTAAAGGAGAGACGTTTACAGGCAGCCGGGCTGGCGTCTTGTGTTCCCAGTTCCATCATAAATCATTATAAATCACTCATCCCATCATATTTTAGTAACGAAGGAGTCAAGGCCCAGTTTTTAATAAGCTATTTATCTCATTTTTATTTCTCGCCGTATATGAAATGGCCTGCATGTGAGACGGCTTATACAGTACGTTTATGTATCCTTTGAAACAGCCATGATGTTTCTGTAGTATTATAGTCACATGCAATATATGTAACTAGTCTGGGCACATCCCAGAACGGAATAGGTAGGGCATGTTTTCTAGGAAATCATGATAAAGGGTAGGCAGGATATGTCTCATGAAAGAATCCAAAGTCCAAAGTAGAGGAAACTGTTCTGATGTCAGTTAGTGCTGTCCAGTTAATTTATTTCCTTATCTGTAAGGTTTTCTTGCAGTGTTTTTTTTTTTCATTATTATTATTATTATTATTATTAAATGAAATGTACATTGACATACTGTATTATTGTCTATTTCATTATACATTTCTTTAAGTTTTGTCTGTTTGCTTTTTCCCATTTTGGATGCGCATACTGATTCTGACTGTATAGAAGAATTTTCTCATGATATTTGTAAAGAGGATGTATTACAACCTATGATTTCCTCTCAGAGGAGGAGGAACTCTGTTGCTACATGGCGTTATATAACTTACAGCAAATTATTTATTATCCCATGTTTATGTACTGTATGTAAGGGTAGAAGCTATTGGACAAAGAAACTGGCCACATTCCCATGGGAAAGGTGCTGGACAGTAGGGGTCACTCTCACACCAGTATGACAACGAGGCTTGTATACTGACATAATAAATCTAAACGATTAGTGTTCTCCTCCAAACACATTGAGAGATTTTGCACATGCACAGAATTTGATACAGCCATGTCTGTCTGAACAGTTAGAATTGTATTTCAAATTGTATGTTTGTACAGCATAGATTAATCCAGCTGATTAAAAAATATTAGATTAAATGTTTTTTAAAATATTTTTTTTATTTCAGAGTATGCCAGCGGAGGGTCGTTATATGAGTATCTCTCAAGTGATGCAAGTGAAGAAATCAGCATGAGACAGCTCATGACCTGGGCCACAGAGATAGCTAAAGGTACGCACAAACAACACATACACAGGAAAGTATCTGAAGCTAATTACAAAAAGTATATGCATGCGTTATTAAAAACAGACAAGGTAAAGTAATTTATTTGGATCATTACCAGAAATTTTCAATATTCAATAAGTACTGATTAACGGCAAAAATGAAAACTGTGAAAGCCTGCACTGTTGTTAATTTATTTCTCTTTTTGTTTACCTCAGGAATGCATTATTTACATGCAGAGGCCCCGGTCAAAGTTATACACAGAGATCTCAAGTCACGAAATGGTATTTTTATCAATCCCCAGAGTGTTTTTTTGTAATTCAGTATATGTTTCAGTACTATTGTTTAGCTTTGTATGGCATATTAGGAAACTACGTACAGGAGTTAAAAAGCATGGAATGTAAGACTAGAATAGAGGTTACTGTACTTGGTTTTAGAAAATCCTTATGGCTCGAAAAACCAGTCCAGAAGTAATAGAAACTATTTACAACAGGATGCTTTCTTACTCATATGTGATGTTTTTTTTTTTTTTTTATTATTTCTAGTGGTCTTGACAGCAGACAAAGTTCTCAAGGTATTTCTCAAGCTCTGGTTCTTGACTCATTGATGGATTTCATTATGCATTCACTAAGACTTTGTACTGTCACATTTGTATTAATCTGCCAATGTGATTATAGATCTGTGATTTTGGAGCATCTAAGTTTCACTCGCACACGACACACATGTCTCTGGTGGGCACGTTCCCCTGGATGGCACCGGAGGTCATTCAGAGCCTTCCTGTTTCTGAAACATGTGATACATACTCGTACGGAGTGGTGAGTCTCTCTCTCTCTCTCTCTCTCTCTCTCTCTCTGTTGTATGTGTATGTGGGAAAACCCTTCTTAGGGTAAATTTTGACTATACATAATTCTGTACTAAAATGGCTTCCTCTTTTGCATGTAAAACTTTGGCATTTAATAGCTGATTAACTTAAAAAGTAAGAAATTTGAAGTTCCATATATGTTCTATTTCACTTTCAAAATGAATTTAACTTTCTTTTTTTATACCCACATTTATTCCTTACAGTTATTAAACTTTGACATTGTTGATCTGACTCCATATCTACATAACACAAAACATTTTTATGTTTTCTAAAAGTAGGAGTTGTCAAAGAATGTTCTCGGCAGAAAAATGAGTTCTGGTCAAAATCAAGTCTCAAAGACATTTGTGCAGCTTTTATAACGAGGCAAATTTGAATTGAGACAAATTGTATATATCTGAATTATAATTGTTTGTGTGTGTTAGGTCTTGTGGGAGATGCTGACGCGTGAAATTCCTTTCAAAGGGCTAGAGGGGCTGCAAGTGGCTTGGCTGGTTGTAGAGAAGAATGAGGTAAACCATAACTATCCTTCCATCCAATATCTAATGCTTATCGTTTATAGGGTTGCAGGAGTGACACATGAAATCCCAACCCCATGAAACCCTGGAGGTGTGTGGCAACAGTGCTAACCACTGTGCCACCTTAAACCATAACAAAGCATTCACAATCTACAGAACTCAGCTCTGTGTCTCTGTATAAACATGATCAAAGCTGCGCTCTTTGATTTTGTCTGATCGGAATTACAGTGGTTACATTCAGCCACTGGCCATGTAAATCCTGTTTCAACTCATCAAAACGTGTGTGCGGCAGAGTGATATACTCTTTTGTGTGTTCTGAGTTCTTTGTAGCTGATTTGTTCTAAAGTGGATAGGGTGTTAATCTAGTGTGTGTGTGTGTGTGTGTGTGTGTGTGTGTGTGTGTGTGTGTGTGTGTGTGTGTGTGTGTTGCAGAGATTGACTATTCCCAGCAGCTGTCCTGCTAGCTTTGCAAACCTGATGAGGAAATGCTGGGAAACAGATCCAGTGGTAAGAATTTAGTCATTAATCATGGAAAAGATTGTGTTTGCTCTCCAGAACACAGTATCTGTTTCTGCAAACACAATTTATCCATGTTATGATTTATGATGTTACATCAAAGCCCTGCAATAAACTTTCAATAAAACTGAATGCAATCAAGTCACAATCCAAGGTCTTTAGTTATCACCTTTATTTTTTAGTTTTAATCTTAGTTATTAAAATGATATATACCACATACGCCCTTATTTAGACACGACCAGATGTTTTATTTTCGAAGCTTCTTAATGTTCCATATCATTTGAATGAAAGGGAAACTCCACAATTCCAGGAGGCTTCTGTCATCCCTCCATCAGGCTACAGTTTGTCAGGTCACATGTCTCGTCTCCTCACATGCTTGCACACCCAGTTCAGTCAAGATGATAAATAGGCATTCACTACCTCAGCCCTGATCCCGCAATTCAATAAGAGCAGTATAGGCCCGTTAAAAAAAAATTTTTAATTTAAGACCCACTAATGACAGTGAACTTTTGATAGTGTAAGTCTGTTTACAGGCTGTATGATCTTTTTCCTATTTGTTATAGTGCTTCAGATATAGCCATTTCTTTTTATGATGACTTGTTTCATCATGTCTTGGATATTAATACTGCATGTGATTCGCCAAGTATTTATCTTCACAGCCAAATGATGATGTATTGATATATTAAAAGGATCATTTAATAGTTACGGACTATTCTCCTATTGGGTGCCAAAATTAGCACAAACAAGTATATAAATTTACTGGTCTAAATGCTCTGCATTAAATATGTTGAAAACCCTTGTTGTAGGTGTGTAATTAGACACTAGAGATCATTTTCCCTTCAAGGTTTTTCCATGCATACTTATTCCTGTTAGGGCTAGATTTGATTTCATTTACATATTGTGTGTGTGTATATATATATATATAAATTGTTCAAAGCTACAGATGGACTACAGTCACTAAAACACTAATATTCCTACAAATATTACAGCGTCATGTAAATTTTCACCTGGCCTTTCAGAAATGTTGCAGTGAAAGTCTAATGCATTTTTGAACATGCAGTGATATATGTTTTTGCTCTGTTATAGAAAAGACCCTTGTTTAAAGAGATCCTGTCCATCTTAGAGGCCATGTGCAATGACAGTCAGCTCTCCGATCAGTGCAACTCTTTCCTGCAAAACAAAGCGGAATGGAGGTAAAGTTATTTTATATCCACACACAGTCACACGCATGCTGTATATTGTCATGAAACTGCAGGTAACGTAGTAATGGAATGTAAACTGCTCATGATCCTGTGGTGCCTAAACAAAAAGCAGCTTTATATAATATATGTATTTATTCCATTATCTGTTTAATCGCTTATTCTGTACACTGCATATTCCGATAGCTGAATTTCGTTCATAAAAGTTACATATATCATTGTAGCTGCGTGGTAAGGTAGGCTTCTTTGGTGAGAATAAAACATGGTCAGTATGGAGCATTTCCACCATGCAGGCTAGGGCTTCAGTGTTTTGGTGCTGTGACAGACAGCTGTAGAAGATTCTTGGTGTGTGATGTTATACCTATATTAAGATTGGCTGAAAGAGGCCCCGAAGCAGAACAAGAGATTCCCGTCTTTCAGGTCCTTTTGAGGCAAGGAGAGAATGTGAAAGTAGAAAACATGTTGCCTGGTAACCTTGTAGTCTAAGGGCACATATGAATGCGAAATTCTGTGTGTGATTGTCAAGTAAGTGACAAGCAAGGAAAGCAATTACATGGGAAGTTTGGAGTGGGAGTGGAAGCCTGCCTGGAAGGCGCTGAGTGGGAGGTCTGGGTTGCGTCACATGCTTTTTTTTTATAAATAACTGCTGTGGGACAAAAACTTTTACCCTACCCACTGCCCCCTCTGGTGGCTCGTATGGTGATCACAGCAGTCAAATTATCCTCAGTAATGACTGACAAAAACTAAACGAGGCCACTGCTGATAAGGGTTTTTATGAAAGACAAGGAGTTTTTCAGTAAAATGAGATCATATTTTACAAGAAGAATTTACTTTACTCTGTTATGAATTGAAGACAACAATTACAGCAATGCCAACCATTTGGTATCAACAAGGTAATGTTCATTTGAAGTCTGTTCCTCTTAAGATTTTTTCCTTAAGTCATCAGTTTGTTCATCCATATTTTTGTAAACTTTCTCTGTAATCATGCCTATTGTTAAAAGCATTATAAAATAGAATAAAATAAATGTAAAAAAAATGCATTTAAAACTAAAACAGGGTATTTGTTGTAACTATGATTCAGATGAAAGTAATGGCACCTCAAGCACTGTATTAAAAATGAGTGCTAAAAATATATATGAAACAATAATAAACAATAGCTCTAAAGATTTCTAGCCCCTGTGATATGTCCGTGATAGTCGAATTTCTGTGCGGGTTGGTCTCTGTGACAAAGTGCACGTCTGATCTGTTTGTGTGATGTTTCTCTACATTTTAAAGGCGTGAGATCGAGGCGACTCTGGATCGCTTGAAGAAGTTGGAAAGGGACCTGAGCACTAAAGAGCAGGAGCTGAAGGAGCGAGAGCGCCGCCTCAAGATGTGGGAGAAGAAACTCATCGAGCAATCCAACACTCCCGTGAGTCCCCTGTCCTTTTGCACTCTCTCATTTTTCACCATCATCACCTGCCACCTTTCTCACACATGTGCACTCACTCCATGTAAGGCAAGAGGTAAATGTTTTGTGAAAAGCATCCTTTGGTTTGGTTTGTGCTGCTGCTCTGCACAGCATGCTGACAGATATTACGCTTGATGTGTTCACATGGCCTGCTCCAGAATGCTTGCATTGCACAAATAGGGAGACAGTAATAAGCATTTAGTGGCACAAACTTGTTTTTTTTTTTCTCTTTCACATTTCACCTGGCGCTATTCTCTGTGGGCATTCCTCTATCATTGTAAAAAAAAAATAAAAAAAAATCAGTGTTTTCCTCTTTTCTATCTTGTATTTGAGTTCGGTTGAGTTTCACTATTTCATTATGTCTATTTGTCTATTTACTCTTCTTCTTTTAGTTTCCCATCTCATTTTGTCTCATTTATCCTTTCTCCTTTTTTTCTGCTTTTTCTATCTCCCTTGCCTTTTCCACCCTCCTCTCAGCTCTTTGCCCCCCTGGCCACTAAGATAAGTTCGGAGTCATTTTTTGAGACTAAGATGGAGGAGTCAAAGAGCTCGGAGCTGTCGTGTGAGATAAGGGGCCGCTGTAACGGAGAGCTGGGCGCTTTGGCACTGCAGGCTGTGATGAAAGGCTTCGAGGATGTGTTCAGCCTGGACAACCCCTCTGCCCCTGTCCTGCACTCAGACATGCAGGTCAGCATGCAGGCCACGCAGAATTCCTCCAAGACCTGCTCCATGCGAGAAGGACACAAAATCAGCATGGCTGCCTTTAGCTGGTCTGACGACAGCGACAGCGATTGGGAGTAGCTCCTCTGCGTTGATTAGCTGGCTTTAAAAACTGTGTTCTTTTACCAGCTTTTCTCACTGTTCACACGAGTATTAATGATATTACCCATAATTAAAAAAAAAAAGTTTTCTATAGGGTTTTAGATCTATTTGTAGGAAATAGTCCTGATATTGTATTTACTACCCTTTTTAGTTTCTTTTTCTAATAATAACACTGTGTTCTTTTTTTTTCAAAACACAAACTTTTTTGAGTTATTAATATAGAGAAATGTCAGATTGAGCTAAGAGGTGAAGGTAATAATTGTTTTCCACTCCTACATATGGACTGCATTAGCCCTGCCGGTCTTACGCCTACACAGTCCTTATGGATGTCATTTATGGCAAATGAAGTGGACGTATAGCAGCGTGCTGAGGGCTGAGCGAGCCGTGTGACAACCTAGTGAAGATTCGTCGCTTTTATGATGAAGTGACATTTTGCTGACATTAAGATTGGCCAATTTGAGCACTGAGCCTGGTAGATAGTCACATAGGCAAAAAGGCACGAGCGTGTGAGAGAGCGAGAGGAAGAGACAGAGTGAGTCCCTTCTATAAAACTTTCATGAACTACTGAGCATTACTGAGCAAGCTTGTCTTTGTGTTCTTGCATTTCAAGAAAAAAATTCTTTATATTGGATGGGCCAGAAAATTTACACGGTCAAGAACAGAACATAAATATGTTGCCAGAAGTATTTGTTTCTGCATATTGTCATGAATTTGATGAAGTGTAGATCTGTATAAATTACTGTCTAATTAAAAGAATGCATACTAATAAGTGCATGATTTATCAGGGTGAATACAGATATGATCTGATATGATATCAGATATGATCTATACACAGATATGAATATAGGTCACACTTTTGCTTGTGTTCATTAAAACACATAATGAAATGTGCACATTCTTATATTTATTCCTTTTACGTTTTTAATTGGAGTGGCCCTGTTTGTAGTATCACATAACTATTATTATTATTATCATCATCATTATTATTGTTGTTACCCAGACTTAAATGATGTTTGCAAATGAATTTAGAACTTATTACAACATGTGTTAACATATAATGAACACATTTAACATACACACACGCACACACACCGATCAGCCATAGCATTAACAAATCATTAACACATTAACAGTGATTATCAATTATAGATTAGTAAACTGGTTACAGGATCATGGCCATGCAAGCTAACAGGGACAGAAGGCCAGCCTGTCTATTGTGCTGCCATGATAGAAAGGCACACAACAAGCAGTGCACCACATCCATCCATGCCTGAGCCCGAGCAAGCATGGAGAACAAGGCAACTGATCGGGCCGTCAAACTCCCCAGAGCCCAGTCAGATCAAGCATGCATGGGTTGTGAGAGACAAACTGATCTCGTCCCACAGCACCCAGAAGATCCAGAAGTAACAGACACCACAGCACAATGCTGGGCATGCTTTGCAGTGTTATGGCTGATTGGTATATAATGTTTTTCATTTGTATTTTTCGTTTGTCTTAGATCTAGTGTTTTCTTTCGACATTATACTATTCAGATTCTGTTTTTCGTCTGCCTTTTGCAATAAACTTTGTCACAAACATTATGCTTAAACTTTCTTACTTCAGTATTGAACTTTATTTTTTACTTTGCATGAATCTAATATAAAGCTCCTGTTTTTCTGTTCTATTTTTGGAGTTTTAATCATAAATGTTAGTGTATGATGATTAATAGGACATGATTTCTAGAGACAAATGTGTCACTACTTAAATACTGACTATACACAGCAGACCCCCCCACACACACACATATACAGTATACCCGCGCACACAGCAACTGCTTGTTTAGTTTTTTTAGATCCAAAATGGCAAAAAATCTTTTGGGATTGCATTGATGTGCCCTTGAATAATCTCTATTTTCAATGTGATCTCTGGACGTGGTGTGTGGATGTGCTCCTGCGGTGTCAACTGAGCATAAGGTCAATTCATAGCCGTGTTCTCTCGTATAACACCAGCAGGACAAGAGTGCACTCTGCACCCTGCTGAACTCCGCTGAGCTCCTAAAGGAATTTCAATTACAGAGTCATTTGTGCTGACTGTCTCCACGCCTCCCTTCTTGCCATCTCTTCTTTGTCAACAGTCTGCTTTCCATCCTTATAAAACCATGAATGCCAGGTGTGAAATACAAGATGGCTGCTTGAAATGCACTATGTCACTCTAATTAGGAAAATGTACGTCATCGAGCTTTGGCGTGTGGCACATGTATAAATTCTCATTTTGTTTACACTAATCCACTGATATGATCCCTAGATATACTGTAATAGCTGGTGGAGTTGAAGGCTCCATATTTTTTTCATGCACATGTAAGAGATTTGACATATTTCCTGCACAGATTGCTGAATCATTTTGATTTCCCTCGCCAACTTTTTGCTCAGCAGTGTTCTTGTGTTATAATACTACCTGCTAATAATGCGATTTGTGTTTTGACTGGCATTTGCCTTTGAACACCTATGTCCCCCTGGAGTTTGTTAGGACATTTCACACAAAAGTGCTGCATATTATGTGTAGTGTGCATTTTCGCTTCATAAAGAATTGACAGAATTTATGTTAACTTTCATTATAGCATTTATGTAGTAACTTAAACCCATTCTGAAATAAGAGTTGGCTGTTTGTATGCATTACTCTTTCTTTTTCTTCGTAGCTGCTCCCGAACCTGGCCATCCATTTCTGGACAGAGGAACATGTGGTCAGTATCCGTGTTAAATATGCATTATAATATTTTATTTAATTAGGTGGCGCTTGTGTTCTGTAAAATTCCTCAGTAGTAGTTTAATATGAAATAGTAGTTTAAATACTGGATAAACAGTTGAGTGTAAAAGCATTAAATAATGACAGTGAATAAGATAATAAAATTTATTGTGTTATGTTTCACATATGTTTGTTCCTTAATAAAAAAAAGGCCGATATAGTCAGTTAAAATGATTGTATGTCAAAAAAAAAAAGTGGAATAAGCGAAACTTTCTCTCTCTTTAAATTGTGTTTATAATGGTCTTCAACATCTTACAATTCACCCAGCATCTTATGGATGTTCTCAGTTGTGAGGGCTGTAGTATAAAGACGACAATGTTCCTGGAGAAAAACATGATGTACTAATAAATGTTTCTATTTATGATTTATTTAATTATATTGCAAAATAATCATTGTAATTATTTAACACAACAGGACATAGGACTTGAGAATTGTAACAGGCTTATTTACTAAAAGGTCCTCCATTTTACAGTACTTCTGGATGTCACAGATTTTCGGGACAGGTAAGACATTCTCATAATTATTTTTTTCATAATTTTGATTTGAGAAATATTCATGTTTACCAATCAAGTAGTTTGAGTACGATTTCATGCTGTATGTGTGTGTTTATGGTTGTAGAGTGTGAGATGCAGGGCTACGCTGATGTCTTTAAGAAGAACCATATCACTGGACGCAGGCTGCTGCTCCTCACTGAGGCAGATATGAGGGATATGGGCATCTCCTCTAAAGGGCATATCATACATCTGAAGGTAGTGTAGCGAAGCAGTTGCATGAGAAAACTGTATGAAAGGCGGCTTGTTGTAATGGTATGATGGGGGGAAAAAACACATTTATGTTTATGCATTATGTGTAAACTAATTCATTCACACTTTAAGGTTATGTCAGAAGGTGGCACAGTGAGGTAGTGGTTAGCACTGATGCATCGACCTCCAAGATTGGAGGTTAAAATTTTATCCCCGTCCTGTATGTGTGTGTGCGTGTGTGTAGTGTCATGTTCTCCTTCAGTTGGTTTTCCTCTGTGTACTCCAGTTTTCTCCCACAGTCCAAAGGCTGAATGGTGTTTCCAAATTGCCTGTTTAGTGTGGTTGGCTGTGCTTGTTCCCTAAATTCCCTGGGATATGCTCCAGACCTTCCTGTTACATATGATGTATGGTTATGTAATAGCTTTGAGGCATGCAGTTATAGGAAGTGTGAGGGGTTATGTAGAAAGGCTAGTGAGAGAACAATTGTTTATAGCATGGAAAATCACTTGTTTCTTCTATGTTGCACAACATTAATGTGTCCATAAAAATATATATTTTTTAAATTACATAATTGTTCATTAATAATATATATATTTTTAATTACATTATTTTTTAATAATAACAAAAAGTACAGCAGTTACAGAAAAAGAGTCAGCTTTGCATTGGTAATAGTTTTAAAAAATAGTAGTAAATTTTTATTAAAAATTGAGTTTCTTTAACAGGACAGTGTTTTAATCCTTTTGCAGTATATTGCAATTCTGTGTTTTAGTTGAAAGCCTTTTCTCATCCAAATTCTCTGTTTATAGAATTATTCAGACACTTTATATTCTGAGTGTATCTGTGTCTGACTGTATCATGTATCATGTTCATAAGAGACAACTTCATTCTTTTTCAGGCTGAAATTGAAAAGTTAACAAACGATTACTTGGCCCTGTTCCATTTCCCACCATTAACAAAGGTATGGCCAGGTTTGATTAAGATATGCTTTTCACAAACATTTCCAATTACGATGTGTTTCATATTCTGTGTAACCATGAGCCTTACCTGGATCTTTTTACCAAAATGGCACATTTTTATGTGTTAATGATATAAACAGAGTTTTGCTTGTTGAAATGTCTTTATGTCCTCTGTCAGGATGAATGGGACAGAGAAGAGGAGAAGGCAAGCTGGAGGAAGACTGTTAATTTGGAGCTGGTGTTTGGTTATCACTGGAAACCAGGAACAGGTCCACAGGTACGGCCGATGACTGACTCAAAGGCAACTATGACATATTTATGCAAACAGGAATTACACTGAAATTTTTCCATAGATCCAGTTGCACCACATTTTAAACCTTGTTTATAAGTAAGTATGGTTTAAAATGACATTTATTTCTGGTTTTAGTCATTTTGTACACTTGGACCATGAGGTAAAATACACTCACTCACTCACTCACTCACTCATCGTCTTTACTGCTTAATCCTGTATACGGTGTAGTGGGGGGCCCTGGAGCATATCCCAGGAGACTTAGGGCACAAAGCGGGGGTACATCCTGGACAGAGTGCCAACCCATCACAGGGCACACACACATACACACAATGGGCAATTTGGGAACGCCAATTAGCCCAACCGACAAGTCTCTGGACTGTGAGAGGAAACCGGAGTACCCATAGAAAACCCACCAAGCACAGAGAGAACATGCAAACTCCATGCACACAGAGACGGGAATCGAACCCAGACCCTGGAGGTGCAAGGCGACAGTGCGAACCACTACACCACCGTGCCGCCTGAGGTGGAATACATTTCGAAAATAATTTATTTGATAAAGATTGATCACCTGAAAAAAGATATGTTTGCTGAAAATCAGAGAAGGAGAGGTTTAAGCCTCAATTTGTTACACTGTGGTGTAAATATAATATACATCTTTAAATTTAAATAAAACCTTTAAACACTTTAGAAATGGGAAATTCTTAATTATCTCGATGCGCACTCAAATGTTTAAGAATTTCTTTTGTGTGTTCTCTTAAAAATAATTGACAAATGTAAAATACTACATTTTCTAACTGCTTTGTCATTGGGAGCACTTGGTTTATTTGAATTGAACCTCTTTATTAAAAAGGATCTTCAGAAGGTACAGGCCTTAAGGTGCACATTTGCTTTCTACAGCCAGACATCCACTACCTTCATATTAAAGTTTTCAAACTGCTGATTCATATACAAGCTTACTTTATTTTTTCACTTCCCACCACAGATAGTGTGTAGATAATGTTTTTGCATTCATTATTCTGAATTGTTATTTGTGCTGTGGCGAAGACTGAGGCCTTTTGTTCCCTGGGTGACGACTTGTCATCAGTGTATAGAGCCGAGACTCTTTAGGATGTCAAGATGGCGACACTTGCCTTGAAGTTGCTATTTCCTTAAGTAAAGACGCCTGTTATTCTCCCATCAGCTATTGACCACAGTCTCGCTAAGCATTTTTTCCTGTTTGTAAAGACTGATTTTTTTTCTCCCCTCTATCCCCTCCTTAAAAAATAAACAAAAAAAGATAAATAAATCTTCCGTCTAGAGTGATACATAGCATCCACCCCCTCTTGCTTGCAAAGGCTTTGTTCAGGTCTCAAAGAGGGGAGAAAGGCCGCTTCTCCACTTGCTGCTTGAATTTAATCAAAAATGGCCCATTTAGCCAGAAGTCATTTTCTTTTTAAAAGGCAAATGTTATTTAATCTTTCAGCTGTTCATTGTCCCATCATAAATAGTCCCCTTTCAGTGCGTGCGGCGGGGCTGAAGCGAGGCCGCTAATTGCCTCCCATTTCTCCTGACATGTGGTGGTTTAGTGGGGAGGAAACTCAGCAGGGAGAAGGAAACAGGAGGCTGAGAAAATGAGAGCTAATTATTTTCCCCTGCCTGGTGTCAGGCTCTGTGTCAGCCTTGTTTTTACAAACTGGAAGGTTCTTTTGGACTAAATAAAACAAACCCGCTCTGCTCACTTTTCCCCGCTCTCTCCTTCTCTGTCTTCCCCCGCCCTCTCTCTCTCTCTCTCTCTCTCTCTCTTTCTCTCATCCTCTCTCTCTCTCTCTCTCTCTCGCTCTCTCTTTTTCTCTCTCTATCTGGCGGTGTCATGGTAGCAGCTGCACTTCTCAAAGACTAAATGAGGGGCCTGCGATTGTGCACTGGCCATCTGACAGGCAGCGAGTGTGCTGTTAATGAGGATATCAGCGCTGAGTCGAGGGAAAGGTGCTGAATTATGTATGAGGCGTCATTAGACGCTCGCTGCGCTGGCCGCCATCATGGTGCATTGTTTCTGCCGGCGTGATTAGGCCAGGCCCAACCGCGCCAGGCCAAGGCGCTAGCAGTCTGTTCCAATGAGGAGGAGTCTGGCACCTTTACAGGAAGACATGGCTTCTGACATACACACACGGAGGACCTCTGACACTGCTGCTTTGAGATCCATCCAGCAAACACACACACTCAGTGCTAAACACAAAACACACCCTCAGAACACACACGCTCATCCATGGCACACTCCACACTCACACCACACACTTGTGAGGATTTAAAGACATGCGTTAGGGCTCTCCTGTGATGTGTCCACCTCTGATCTTAGTACACAGTAGATTGGCTTGCAACAGGAACAGTGTGTTTTAAGTAATGACTGGTGAATGGCGCTCACGCCTGGCAGAATGGAGGAATCATTATTGCTCTGTCAGCATGTGCTCCGTGTCCAAAGCCAGCCAGCACTTTATAACATGTCCTCTGATGAGGAGCACATTTGCATTAATGATGGGAATGAGAGTGGATGTTTTAAGCTCACTTGCACATTTTGTTTTCTTTTATTGTGGCTTCTTTTATGGTTTGTTCAGATTTTTTCTCCTTTGTTTGTGTATTCAGTTAAAATTCCTTGTTGTATCATTTAGTTGGTGATAATGAGCAATATGCTTGGTTGGATGATGCACTGGTTATTCCCATATGCCAGTCTCTAAACTCATTTCAGTATTTGACTATTTGGTCAAGTTTTGAGGAGAGAAAAAAAAATCCATAATGACAAACAACATTGTATACCATAGATAATACATGGAGAATGCTGGGACATTAGTAGTTAATATTGCATCTAACTTCTATATAGATCTCTATTTGGAACAGCTATGGTATGGTGGTACAGTAGGTTCTGGATGTGTTTTGAATTCAAGTTTGTCACAAGGTCTGTGCGAAGTTTCTGTGAATTTACATTTACATTTATGGCATTTGGCAGACGCCTTTATCCAGAGAGACTTACATTTTATCTCATTATTCATCTCAACAGTTGAGGATTAAGGGCCTTGATCAAGGGCCCAACAGTGTCAACTTGGTAGTACTGGGACCTTTCTCTGCCCCCCTATGCGTTCCCCATGCCTGTGAGTTTCCATATAACATATTCTAAAAACATATAAATCAGTGGATTTGCTATGTTCAATGACCACTTCATGTGAAAGAATATGTACAGTGCCTTCCTGTGGCCTGGTCTATACACTGGCCATATAATACTGCTGTATTCCTACCTCATGGCCAGTGTGCCTTGGATAGGGTTCAGATAAACCAGAACCTTGACCAAGACAAAGTAGTTATTTAAGATAAACAAATACACAAGCTATACGAGCTTATTCTGTCCATATGGAGAGAGTCAGAAAATTGACATCTTTGTTTGAATTTTCCTGGTAAATTTAGTTACGTGCCAGCAAAAACTTTTTCAGTTTTTTTTTTTTATTAGTCAGAACAATATTGTTTTTTGTTTGCTGATTTGAATAGTATTAATTTAAAAATGCATTTATTTAATTAGAAATTTAAAATATACTATAAAAAACATTTACATTTGAAGAACATAAGAACTAAAACCAGTGACCCATTTTGCTAAAGTACTTCTGTAGATCTATATCCTGTATATACCCTGCAGGTTGCATGTGGTTTTCTGCAGAGTATAGCTGCGGAGTAACAGTTATGTGAGCAGTATGAGATCTGTACTCGTGATAGCAACAGAATATTTGCAGTCTAGAAAGTATTTAATTGGATAAGTACATATGTACTAATTACATATTTCCAGATTAAGTCCACAAATGCTTATCATTTTCCCAGAACATATACACAACTTAATACAAATGTATAAGATAAGTTCCTATTTGTGGTATGTTTCTGTTTATAAAACCACTGGAAAACAGCACTGAAACTACAAGTCTGATTTCTGATTATTCTGGATGGTGTTTATTGTACCAGTGACGTTTGGAAATAGGGGGCAATAGTGGCTCTAGCAGTTGAGGCACTGGATAGCTGATTGAAGGGTCAGAGTTTCAAGTCCCACTACCACCAGGTTGCCACTGCAGGGCCCTTGGGTAAGGCTCTTAACACAATGTTCATATACAGTATAATGCCTAGCAACTAAGATGCAGGGCATTCTAAGTGTCAGTCGTAAGCCTGTAGAAATGGGTGGGTTGGACGGGAAGTGCATCCTGTGTAATGACTGGGCCAATAACATCTTATGTGGTGAACCCAAGAAAGGGAGAAAGGCAAAAGCAGCCACCTTTTTCTCCTAAACTTTTAGGACTCCTAAATATTGAATCAGTTCCATTTGGAAACATAATCATCAAAGTATTAGCTCACTACTTTTAATATAAATACAGTTTGCTCAGAACAAAATTGACATTCCTGTATTAGGCATATGATATAGTACTACAATTAATAGTATAGCATAGATTTAATTAAATAAAATGATAAGATTACCAAACAAAACTTTTAATCTATATACAAATATTGTTGATTAAATATATATATATATATATATATTTTGCCCTTTACTATTCTTTTCAGTTCTTCCTTTTCCTCTCCTTTGCTGTGGCACAATTTTTAGCAGTCACTCCTTCATTCACTCACTCAGTAATGTGTGCATAATTAGTGAATGGGACAAACATTGCATGAACCCACATTTGCAAATGTACTGTACATGTTTCCACTCTGGCATGTGTATGACATTAGGAGATTTTCTCATACATATGAATGGGTAGCAAGGTACTGGTCTCTAGCACTAAGGAAATAATAATAGGCATCTCTGATCAGATGTACAATAATCATGACAGACCCATGGCATTAGTTATATGACATTTACACTCAGGTGCTGCATATAGAGGTTGTTGGATAACATGAGCATAAATTGTATTATCTTATGGAAAGTTCCTTAAGGAACTTAATTACAGTCTATTGCAGCATACTGTTTTTGTTGCAGCTTGTTTATGTAGTTTTAAACATAAATACTGGTAGAATAATAATAAAATGATATAAATTCTGTCATTGGTTTTCTTTGGTTAACATGATTTTCCCCACGCTCTAATTTTCCCCAGTGGAGGCTGCATGTCAGCAGCCTCCACTGAATTATTATGAATTATAATAAGCGTGTACATATGTGATGTATGGGTCCATCTTGGAAACACTGGATGTGAGGCAGGAATACAGCCTGTATGTGACGCCAGTCCGTTTCAGGGAACCATGCACACACACATTCATTCACACCTAAGGGCAATTCTTAACATAGCTAATCAACTACTGGCATGTTTCTGGAGAGTGGGAGGAAAGTGGAAAGACACTGGGAAAACATGGAAAACTTCACACAGACTACACAATCTCAGGGTTGATCCTTAAGCTGTGACCTTCAACACTATTATGTCACCCAGATATGACTTAATCACACTAACATTTATATACAATTTTTACATTTATTTTACGTAACGTCCATCATGCCTATGTCAGCAAACATTCGGACATCTCTGTTGTTTATTGTACTAAAATGACCTACAGGAAGTGTTACAGTAAGCATTCGTGCTTTTCTGTAAAACACAGTGTTAATGTTTATACAAGTTTTGACTGAAAAATCCTCAAGAAAACATATAATTTGCCAAGAACTGAGCACAGCTTCTGAATACCTTCTTTTGTCTTTGCCTTTTTCAGGACTGCAAGTGGAAAATGTACTTGGAGCTGGATGGAGATGAAGTTGCTTTGACCTATATCAAAGATGTCACATTTAATGCAAACAGAGCAGATGTGGACATTTCAAAGATGACCAAGGTACATCTTGTGTGTGCCTTTTTTTGCAACACACAACATACTATAGGTTGTGAGCTGATGTATGAAATTGTGTGTACTTTCTCTTCTCAGCCACCATTTGTAATGGAGAAATGGATTGTTGGGATATCTGACAAACAGACTGTTGACTGCACTGTAAATTACGAGGTAACTGAAAAATAAATAATTTTATTATTATTATTATTATTATTATTAGTTAATTAATAAGAACAAGGGACATAACATATCTCTGCAAACATCCTCAGCATTTTGCTCTTCCACACAGTGATTCACAAATGGCAAAATTTGTAGTAAAGTGAGGGTACCTGCCTCTCCTCTTTACTGGCCCAAAAAAAAGAATCGGTCTTTCCGTTACACTTCACTTGGATTGCTTGATTTAAGCCATTAAACCTATAGCTTGTTCAACCACATTGAGTGTAGTGTGGACTTTTCTCCCATATATCTATCTAGTCCTGTCAAATCTGCAGTAGGGCACTAGAAGAAGATTGTAGGGCTTGGTTCCTATTTGGACCTGTGCATAACTCACCCTGTGCTTATTGTCTTATCAGAGTGATGTCAGGTCTCCAAAGAGCACAAGGCATGTGCACTCAGTACGGTGGAGCCTGGTCAGTGGACCAGATGAAATCAGAGCTGTGGAGCTGCTCATAGAAACAACACCAACGAACGGGGAGGGGAACTACAGGAGTAATTCCAACTCTGGTAATAGTAACCTTTACTTGTTAGAATTTTTACTTTTTTTGACAGTGTGAGTAAGGAGTTTAAAATTAGAGAATTATTGTCTTAAAATAGAGGTCTTACGTAATGTAAGGGTATGGAATTAATTGCGATGTTCAAAGTAGTAAAGAGAATTAATACAGCTTGTGAGGAAATACAAATTACTGTAAATTTAAATCTGTTTTTGGCATTCTGGCATACACTCCTCATTTTCCCAATGCAGTGTAATATAGTTAAGTCCATAAGTATTTGGACAGTGACACAATTTTCATTTTTTTCTTCTGTACACCATTTGCAATAAACCAATCAAGATACGATTAACATGTAGACGTTCATATTTAGTTGAAGGGGTTTAGAAAATACATTGTATTGACTGTTTAGAAATGACACCCATTTTTATGCAGTTCCTCCAATTTCAAAGGCTTGATGAGCAGTTTGATGAATAGTTGTGGCCTATTTTGAGTTATTTTATGACAAATTAGAAGACAACTGGATAACTGGAGTGGATGACTACAGGATTCTTATCTTGGTGAAAAACCCCACATAGCATTTAGCCAAGTCTGGGGGGAGTAGGCATATCATTGTTAAAGTCCACAATGAATAGAAGACCTCATGAATTTAAATACAGGGTTTATCTCAAGATGCAAATCAGTGATAACACTCAAGAACCAAAAGGACAGGTTAAAACAAAAGAGACAAATATGGAGAAGGAAAGTAAAGATTAATGATACAAATTCTACCACACCATTTGTTAAAGATGGTGTCAGCAGTGTTATGGCATAGGCATGTATGGTTGTCAGTAGTGCAGGCTCATTGGAGTTTATTCATGTAAGTGCTGATAAAAGTAGCTGGTTGAGTTGTGAAGTGTACAGAGCTGTACAGAACATGCCACAAAACTGATTGAACAGTGCTTCACAGTACAGATGGCTAATGCCGCAGTAGGGCACAAGTTCTTCATAAGGCAGAATCAGTCGCTTAACCTTAACCCAATTGAGCATGCTTTTCACTTGTGAAAGAAAGTCCCACAAACAGCAACTAAGCAAAGCATTTCAAAGGAGGATTTCATGCTGTTTAAGGATTCCCTACTTCGGGCCATCACAAACTACAAAGTATTAAAAACTATCCCGATATTCATAATTGATTGTTTAGTTACTTCCGTAATATCTTGATTGCTTCATTTCTAATCCATTGTAGTGTACAGAGTCAGAATTTCTTGGGCCTTTATCCAAATGCTTATGGACCTAACTGGGTAAAGTTTTTAAACTATATAATACTCATAATATGTGCACATGAGCATCCAAGTCATATGGCCTCCATTCTTTTGGAAAGACACTGAATTTGAATTCAGAATGGGGGTAGTGATTTGTCCTCATTCAGCCAAAAGAGCATAAGTGAAGCCACTCCCTGGTATCAAATGAGGAGGCCTGACTGAGTGTGTTTTTCACTTCATCCGATTGTTGTTCAGTGGGTTGAGGTCAGGGCTATGTGTAAGCTCACAGTGTCGAACACCGCTTCTCACCGCAAGTCAAACCGCATAGGTGAGATAAGGGTATAACAGCAGGAATAATAGACCAGGGGGCAGCTTATCGGGTCGGGGCTTGTAGGACAACTTTCACACACACACTAACAGAATCACTACTGTCTGGCTCACGGATTACATAAATTGTCTAAATAACGGGTTACATTTGTAATTTGTAAAACTGTGCTGAAGACTTTCAAAATATGCAATCGTCTCCTTTGAAAAGTTATGCTCTGTAAAGTGTTCATAACAGCTCTTTGAAATGCTGCAAATTGGTGATTTTTAAGGCGAAATTAGGAGGTAACTCTTTTGTATTTGCTTTCCTGGGATGGTCTTCATGAGAGCCTGTTCCATCATGGTGCTTGATAGGTTTTGCAAATGTACTTGACAATACTGTTCCAGAACAGCTGACCTTGTCTTAAAATAACAACTGTCTGTTGTTGTTGCTGTTGATGATGATGATGATGATGATGATGATGCTTAATTACCTAATACCTTTTTTTTTTCCTTCTCAAAAAAATATTTACTTCTAGACATATCACCAGCTGTATGTTCAGCTTAGTTGACCCAAAACTGTTTAGATGATATGAAACAAGTCATAAAAGCAAAAGAAGTTATTAAAGAATATTTATATATTAATGAACGATAATGACATAATGAATAATGATAGTGATAGTGATAATGAATAAACTTCTGTGAAACACACAATGTTTTCACTCAGTTTACTTTTTTTATTATCTCACAGGTGTTGACCCTCAGTGGATTTCCAGTCTGAGATCAAAACAACTCAGAGAGAACCTAGCCCAGGAACGACACAGTGCCACTCCAAGCAGCCACTCAGACAGCATGACCCTCCCGCAGTTTCTGTCTGCGTTTGGTAATCAGTCATCATATGCTGCAGCTTTACGAAGATCACCTAGTCAGAGTCCACTTTCACAACTGGCTGATTCTCGAAGCTCCTCTCCTACACTTTCAACCAAACTCTCCTCATTTCACCTGGGTTCAAAGGGTAGCAGCCCTTCTAGTACGACTTCAGAGAGCACATCAGAAAGAGACCGCTCTCATAGGAATAAGCATATGTCAAACTACCAAAGAAAGAGTTCCTATAGCTCTCTCAATGTGCCTGGAGCAGGAGAACGGAGATTTTTTAGAGGGGGCAGCCATATGTCTCATGGCAGCTCCAGAGGCGGACGACACCGGCCCAACTACGTAGTACCACAGAACCAATCACAGATAATCCCAGGACTGGCAACAGCAATAGTAGGAGAAAAGCAGAAAGAAGAGCTAGAGGATGCCAAAGCTATAGAAGGAGGGTGGATTAAGGTAGAACGCAAGAAGCCTCACAAACAGGACTATAAGCAGCAAGACCAAAGACAGCTCAGAGGTCGTCAACGAAAGGGAGGAAAAGAGGGGCGTGGCCGGAGCTGAGAGTTTTTATGCTGTGATTATACCAAAGGAAAAAAAAAATTTTTTTAGCTGGCATCATGGTATAGGTATAATAAGAACTGTTTTACAAATGATTATATAAAGAAAACTTTTGATGACAATTTGTAGGCATTGCAGTCAGAAAAAAGTAGAAAAATGGAAAAGATTAAACATTGAAATAAGAAACTTGTAATTGCACAAGAGCTTAAACCAACTAAAAATCTTGATTGAACACTTTCAGATCCAGTTACATTCCACATTGTGGATGACAAAGCTGTGAATGTTAACAACACAAACTTTTACCAGTGGTTTTTAAACTAATGTCTGTGAGCCAGTAAAGCAATTTCCATGTTTATTGTTTATTTTTAATACAAAATTAAACAAATTAACCCAAAGATGGAAGCTATAGACTATAGAAGTAGGTCTGTATCTGAAATGTATTTAAATATATTGTACTGTATATCTGTAGGTAACGGTCAGGTGTACTGCGGTTAAACATGGGTGGAAGCATAATTGCTGCCTTGGACCTTGGAACTGACCAAGAGACTATTTATATTTTTATGAATATATTATGTTATATAATATATTGTCAGCTTGTGACAAGGGTCTTTTCCACACAACACTCAATAACTATGAATGCTGTAATACTACAAACTACTAATATTGTTTGGGATTTAAATTATATTAATGCTGGTGCACACAATAAATACTACTACCACTATAACACCACTACCAAACTAAAGGAATACAGTTTTAGCCTCAGGTTGCAATGTTTGTGAGAATATTTTTATATAATTTTGTCAAATACATTGACATTGTACCGTCAAAATAAATATGTGTTTTTTTTTAATTACGTTTCGTGTGTGTGTGTGTGTGTGTTACCATATGTAAAATATGTTGGTCGCGCGCTTCACGCCCCTTATGTAAATCTGATTATGTTTGGCGCCACCGTGGAGGGTCCTGAAAGGATGCCTTCGTAAGCCTGCGTTTCTCCTTCATCTTTAACACTCCCTCAATAACATTTGGTGTTTGCGTTATACACTTGTATTGTAACATCAGAGGCATGAGCTTGGACAAACAATATTTACTGTGTTCGTCATGTGGAGTTATTTTAGAAAGTTGTTAGGCATCTTGCAGGACTCTGCCGTGGCGCGAACAGGACCACGCCTCCAAAGGTTTCCCGCGAACTTCCTCAGCGTGTGTCCTATAGCAAACTCTCTCCTTCTCATATTTTACTCAGAGCACACACACCAGCAGCAGCAAACACTAGGCAGAGAAACATTCACAGAACAATGCGTCCTAAGGTATGTCC
Organism: Clarias macrocephalus; assembly: GCA_011419295.1. Lineage (NCBI taxonomy): Eukaryota > Metazoa > Chordata > Actinopteri > Siluriformes > Clariidae > Clarias > Clarias macrocephalus. Next base: position 132,339 of record JAAGKR010000312.1, on the reverse strand, counting down.
AAGTTTTTGTCTTTTGTGCCAGTTCCGAAATGCTGTTTCCTATGTTTAATTGTTCAGTTGTGTGTGTGTTTTTTTTTACAATGCATAAAAATAACATAGTTGCCTTTATCCTTCTAAAGAAATGTTCCAGATTGCAAATCCATTTGGTTTGGACTAATGCATATTGGTTTAGAGACTTGTGCAGATGTGTCGCCTGGCTGTTTCTAGCCGAAACACAATTACAAAATAAGATAAATCACTGCATTTTTATTATTTTAACCTAGTCGTGATTGCTTTGGACATCATTTGCCTGATAAACGTGTTTTACTTATTCGGTAGTTATTAAGCCAAAGCATGGCTGAGTGCGTGTGCTGAGGAGGTAATCTGTGTCGAAGTTTGTAGTCTGTATCTTTCTGCAAAGGGCAAACTCCATGGTTCACGTGTTTACTAGCCCTCCTTGTGATTCTTTCCCGCCACAGCGTCAGCAAGCCCCGCCCCCTTCCACCAGAATGAACCTGAGGAGTTACCGGAACTCGGCACCGGTCCCCATGGAGACCTCTTCCTCTGAGGACAGCTGTGACAGCTTCGCTTCTGATGGCTTTGCACCGATGGTATCTAACTTGCAGATCTATATTTACAGTCAACCGCTGGAGTGTGTTTGTGATGAGTTACAGATGATGTGGCACTAACACACCTCTCATACTAACGTTGGTTTTTACATTATTGTGAGTTCACTTTTAACAAAACTCCTTTTACTAATAGAGCTCAATATTTGGGAAAATTTTCAGTTCACTTTGGTGATTAATGGCCAAATTGCAAGAAAAAAAAAGACAAAGTTTTCACAGGATTTGAATAATTTCATGCATTAAACTATTGTTCTTAGATTGAACAAAAAGAGCTTAAGTAATGCCAGGGCTTTGGTGAATGGACTTTGACGTGTCGATTTCCCTCACAGAAAAGACCTCTCAGGCAGACGAGAAGCTCCGCTCGTCAGGAAAAAAACTTAGAAGCGAAGTCTGTGTCGGAGGAGGAGGGTTGCAGTAGTTTTGAGGAAAGCGACTTCAGTAATGAGATGAGTACCATGGTGAGTGGCAATAAAATCACCTTTACTGGTTATCACACACAGCAGTGGTGTTTTCAGTTTCTGTACGCAACTCTTTCATTTCTTGTCTGCTTGTACTTTGTCGTTCCCTCACCATTTTGTGTTTCTCTCAGAAAATGGATTCAGACTCTGAATCAGAACCCCCGAAAAAATCTCGCCGCTCTTTCACCCTTCGAGTGGCCATGAAGTTTCCCACCAGGAATGTCACTCCAAAGAAATCTCCAAGTCCTGAGCCTGCTCCCAAACACACAGAATTAGATGCTGAGGAAGATGACTTCATTGCAAAGAGAGCACTTAATATTAATGAGAACAAAGCCATGGTAAGATAATTATGTAAGCATTGATTAAAGTCACTAGTAGCAGAATACTTTTATTTTATTACATTTCTTTTGTTTGCTTTTTGTGTTTGTCGAATTTGTCAAGAGCTTTTAAAATAATCCCATGCAGTAGACACTACTGAGAATGGTTTAGCAACAATTCTAAAACAAATCATGATTTTGCAAATTAATAAAACATTCTATTCATTAATTTTTTTGTAGCTGGCTAAACTAATGGCAGACCTAAACAAAGTCCCAGGATTTTTCCCCAATAAAACACCTCCTTCAAACAATACAGTAAGTTCCAGAAGTTACTCCATGAATACTTAATAGGATATTTGGTTTTATCTGTATGCAACAGTTTTTTGTTTATTTCCCCCCTTTTTCTTGTACTTTTAGCCTCGTCGTGTTGTCCGTCGCAAGCAGTACCCTGAAAGTCTTCCAAGGATTCTCACACGTTCCCGTTCGTTGGTGAATGGTCCCCCTACACCTCTTGAAGAAGAGCCCGAGGACAAGTTCAGCCTGGTGCGCAGGAACAGAAAAGATGATGATGACGATGAGCCGGTGAGACTTGATACAGGCTAATGGTCATTTTTGTAAGGCCCCCCCCCCTCCTCATCGGTACAGTAGTTTAATCTGTGTTTGGTTTTAAAATTGTCTATACAGGAGCAACGTTGTCGGCGCACCTACACTCTTGCCATCCCTCATGTGGTAAGACCTGTGGAGGAAATCACCCAGACTGAGTTGGACAATATTTGCACCAATGTCCGAGAAAAGGTCTACAATCGTGCTACGGTGAGTTGTCCGTTATACATTATATGTGCGTTATACATTCTTGTGCCACAATCCATTTCTCCCCTTCTTGACTAGGACATCAGTCATGCTTATTAGTAGTGGCACTGGCTTGATATTAGGACAGGGTTTTGAAATTTGGTTTGTCTCACAGGGTAGCACATGTCACCAGTGTCGCCAAAAGACAATCGACACAAAGACTAATTGCCGTAACCCTGAATGTGTTGGAGTCAGAGGTCAGTTTTGTGGCCCCTGTCTGCGAAATCGTTATGGAGAGGAAGTTCATGATGCACTTTTGAACCCGGTATGTACACGCTTTCAGTTTTTCTTTAAGGCTGTTTTAGTTAAACATTTCAAATGCAATTGTTTCTGTATCGTGAAAATTATATGTAAATAAAATGTAATAAATTTTTTTTTTTTTTTTTTAAGGAGTGGCTATGCCCACCATGCAGAGGGATTTGTAACTGCAGCTTCTGCAGGGCCAGAGAAGGGCGCTGTGCTACAGGTGTTCTTGTTTACCTGGCTAAATACCATGGCTATGACAATGTCCATGCGTACTTAAAAGGGTAATGATTTAATTATTTGGTTGATGGAATTGAGTATTGCCCTCATGTAAACTTAAGTGAAAGAGCTGAAGTTCAACTCATGTTGCTTAAAGGTACTTGGGTAATTTATTAATTTTGTTTTTTTTTCCCTCTCCCCTGCAGCCTGAGGAAGGAGCTGGATGAGAGTGAGGAATGCTGACCCTGCTGATTTTTAATCCATGGTCTGTGCCCACCTTTAGTTCATCTTCTGTCCAGATGTATATAGAATTTGCCTTTTGGATGTACTTTATGCAAATTTGTGCCTTATGAGTGGACAGCTGTTAATGGACTACCTTAAGGTGTTCATTTACATTGTTTTAAATGTAATGTTTGTTGTCTTAGTGACTCCCCCCCCCTGTTTTAAGGATTATACTGTAATTTTGCTTGCAATAGCTTTTCCCATTTATGACTGAAACTGTAAAGTATTGGAATGCTGAAATTTTACAAAACCTTGCTGATGCTGATTTCTTGGTAAAGGAGTAAAAGGGCAGATCAATAGCTCGCTTGGAGGGGGGGGGGATGATGGGGAAATAATTTCTGATGTTAAACATGGCCCAATTTTTCAATCCAATAAAAGCTTTTATTATTGTTTAAACCAGACCTTGTGGGTTTTTTTCCCCCCTTTTTTCTCTACTGGAGTGTTTAAAGTATAATGGAAGTGTGTATGAGCTTTATTCCACATCCCTTGCAGTCAGAGTGCTTCATCTCTCCACTTGTCCTGCTTTTACTAGAGCGCACTGATGTACTGCATCGCCTTCTCTGATCCTTCATTAGAGAACTGCTACTAATGGTGTGGAAATAATTAGCAGACTCTAATGGGATATTTTATACCTGTAAATCATTTCCCTAACATGCTCTCTCTCTCTCTCTCTCTCTCTCTCTCTCTAACATTGCTATTTATTTGACAAAGAATGCGGTGTAGGTGTGAACGCTTTAAACCGTGTAGTTCTACTGCACTTTATTTTCCTGCACTCATGTTTATTCACGCTGGACAGGATTTGAGAACCTCCGTGTCAGTGGGCTTCATTCAGAGTGATCCCACATCATTCTTTAAGGAATATCCTTTGTGTGTGATTATTTTTCTGTCTAATTTTATTTCCCAGTGTGATTGCTCGGGTTCTGCAGCAAACTAGTGCTTCAAAAAAAAAAAAAACTATTTTAATTTGCATAATAAAGATGCACTTGAAAAATACTGGCATTAAATACCAAACGATCATCCACTTTAGGGCGATGAATATTTAGGGAAATAATTGTTTACGACGCTCGAGCATTGAGACGATCTGGCAATCAGGCTATGAAATACAATATTTATTCATTAGAGCGGACTTAATGAGGCCTCGCGGCGCTAATTAAGAAAAGCAGCGTAGCGCTAAATGAGGCTCGCGCAGCGGCGGCAGTCCGCACGGTCTTACCTGCGTGAGGAAGAGGAGGAGGAGGTCCGAGTCTTCTGCTCTCCATAACCCCACCCGCCGCTCCTGCCGATTAAGGTAGGATTTTACGGCACCATAACATTATAAAGCCGCTGCTGAAGGCTGTTATATCGCAGGAGTCCTGGACTTGATCTCAAACCTAACCAACATTACCTGCCTGAAATCTGAACACACTGACGTGAAGAAACACGCTTATGGTTAAAATGGGCTTTTAAGACCAGTGTATAAGCATGTATTGTACTGTTTGTTTATTTATTTTAATAAACATTGAGCATTTATTTATTTTTTTCACTTTTAAGTGTAGTTTTTATCTAGAAGTAGTCCTTGTGTGCCTCCTGGGAGAAGCTCCTTCCTAAACTTTGTTTTGAAGATACGAGGAACTGCAGGGATTTTAAAACCACTAATTTATTATTTTGTTATTTAAAGCAAAGTTTTTTTTTTTTACTGTGCCTTATTTCATAGTGGCACTTAGTGATATTTCATCAATTCCCTATATCACTTATTTGATAGTGTACTATATGACATGCCATGCAGTAGATAACAGGCCTACCTGGACAAAACTGTTTGTTTCAAATACTCTTGTTTATGCCACACATTCTGTATAATTATCAACCTGGGATGCTGGATGTACTTCAGGTAAACTTTGATTTTTTTGTATTTCTTTTTTTAGTTAATTTTTGTTAGTTTATTCATTTCTTTTACTCCAGTTTTTGGCCTGGGGCATGGAGATATTCAGTAACATATTTCTGAATGCAGCCCTGTATTGAAAGTCCATTTAAATATCAGATGATTTCTTTTTTTTTTTTCTTCTGATTTTTCTTTGTGAAGGCAGTAACTGTTCGCATGTTTGTAAATTGATTTTCCCCATTTGGAATCTCACTATTTTAAAACATGTAAAAACGGCATTTGAAAGAGATATATTATTCAATTTAGTTTGAAAATGTAAAGCGTGAAGGAACGTTAATATTTTATTTTATTCCACTCACACATAGGCTTGGTCGTGCAGAGTCCGGAATTATTATTTTTTTGTCTTAATTTCCTGCTTGGGGAAATAGTGTAGTTCTGTTTTGTTCCTGAGGAGGGAGCTCTAATACAGCCATCACAGGTTGTAGCGAGAGTAAATGTACCTGAATGAGAGTAAGGATACATGGTGCAGCCATTTAAAGGCCTTGTTGTCTAAATTGATGGACACTGGACTGGAGTGTCAAGGACGCACCAAAGGCACACTGTATTAAAATAACAGCAATTCAAACATAATGCAAAATCCATTAGGAGCTTTATTTCAGACATCGACCTTTGATTAGGTTAAGGGGAGAACATTTTTGACAGCAAGTAGGGTAGTTTTGGAGTCCAGCTTGTGTGTGTTTTTTTTCTACGTTTGCTGTGTAAGCAAAAAAGGTAGTGTAACTGAACACTGTAATCATAACATCTTTGATTGTATTCTCGGAAATTGTGGTTTATCTAATTATATTGGCCTATGCATAGTGGTTTAAAAGTACCAAATAGGGTACAGGGACTCCTAAACATCTTGTTTCAGAACCACAATCATTTCATATCGTTTTAAAAGAAGGAGTTCTAGTCCTTCTGTGTAGTCACTATCATTTATGCATAATGATGTGAAAATCTGTTTTGACACGTGATCAAGCTGTCATACACTCCTTGGTCAACTCTTAGTCTACTACTCGCAGAATATTCTTCTAATGAATCTTTTGTCATGTCTTGAATACACTAGACTTGTCTCACATTGTTTAGTTAACAGAAACAGCTTTTCCTGTAATACATACTGTCATGTTGCTTTGTCCATTTATCCTTTAGTCCTAACAAGTTCCATCCCTAGCTGATGAGACACAGTCCCTTAGCATGCTGCTGTCTCGCTGCATCACTGAATGGATTATATACTGTAGGACAAATAGATATGTTTTGTGTGAGAAACACTAACTGCTTTGTCTTTATAATTGTTTACTGCATATTTTTCCACACATTTCGGGCATTTTAGGTGCTTTAAGAGATTGGTGATATTCTGATAGTGCTATTTAAATAAATCAGTTAATTCTGGCTAACCAGCCATAAAAACAAACTCCACACTGGATTTAGTAAGTGTAGACTGGGGTTATGATGGTGGAAATCATCAGCCATCATCATTCATATATGATCATATATAATTTATTTATATTAAATATATAGTGGGATCCACAAACACAACTTCTCAGCAGTTTTATTTCAATTTTATATTCCCCTTTGTTCACTATTTCTATATATTTTATTCTCTTTCAATTTATTTTTCTTACTTTTCTTTCACTCTTACCCCCCACCCCACACGCTGTTTTCTATGTAACTTTAACGAAATGTGTGTCTTCTGTGTAACATGATCAGAAATATTTATAATTTTGTATTTTGCTCAATATTTAATTTTTTCTTTTTTTTGCTAAATTGCACATACATTATAGTGTAGACATCATGCGAAACAGTGTTATCACCTTTCTCACCCATATGCCACATGCACTGTAGTGTCTGTCTTAACTCTGTGTGTAGAGGTCATTGCACTCTGGACTACTGGAGAAAGAACATATGATATACCATGCACATTCTGACCAGAGTGTGACAGGGTCAGTAGGTTTGCTAATTGTAGCCCATCCAGGTAGCAGGCTATAATGTGTACATTTAATCTGGCCGTAAGAGTGTACTGGGGGAATGAACTCATTTTATTGAGACCATACATTATGAGGAGAGTGTGTGAGAGTCTCTCAGCTGTGATGTGCTGGCTCTCATAAGCTTCATTAGTTTTTACCTCATTAATTTGCTCGCTCATAACCTCACTGGGCCCACTACAAGAATTGTGGTTTGATTCATATAACAAAATTTTATCCATGTTTTACAGAGACATGCAAACAGATTACATTTAGTCAAAATCTTTGAACCAAAGGCCTGTCTATATGCACAAATAAAGCCATACATACCATAAACAGTAGTGGATGAATACAATTTAGTTTTTTATGGTACATGTTGTCATATAAAATAGTATTCGATCATGACTTTATTTTCACCTCCTTTAGTTACAATAATAGGAGCTATATTAACCATATATTTGTGAAACATGACTGGCGAATTTGTTACAGAGCAATTCGTTATTCTGCAACAACAACTCGGCTCAACCTGGAAATAGTGTCAGCATATTTTAACATCAGTAGCTTCTCTCATCAATTACAAGCCTTAGGAGATGTGTTATGTTGATACTGATATCTTAATAGCCTGCTGAAAGAAAATTGAATTGGATGTAGTGTGTAGAGGTTGCTGTTCCAGCTCTGCACAGCACAAGTTGATTTCCCTAATAAGCTCTCGTCCTTCTAATAGGAAAGACAACCTAATTAGCGATCAGTCAAATCAGAAACAGTGGGATATAACAAACACCTGTATGCAACTATTGGCACGGTTGCCACTGATGGGCCAAACTGTATATCCACAATTATTACTATTATAATAAGCAAAAATCGTCGTTGTTGTGTATCTATTTGTTTGATTATTATTCCTAAAGCAAGCCCCACTTAATTTGTATTAATGTTTTTATCATCTTATTTTTATCATCCTTTTTTGCACAGTTACTTCATTAATGAAGAGAGACAAAATACATCTTTCAACGCAGTATACTGGATAGGTTATGTCTAAACAGCCCATTGCAGATTTCCTGATTTAGATGAGCTTGAGGAAGAAGATATCTTTTACCTGGTATGGGCCCCTGAAATAGATGTCAGCATTTACTGTGCTTCCTCCTCTTCCATGGACCATTTATTTAATGCCATAATCTAACCTTGCAATGTCAATCAGTCATGAAAATACGTGTGCATGATTTCATGCCCTCTTCCAACAAACGATTTCATTACTCGCACATTCGGTCTCAAACTCAGACATTTGTGCTGCTTTGTGTGAAGGTTTAACATGGGTTTTTGATCCAGTCATCTTCACATACAACACGGGTATGGCTAATGCAACATCTATTCAAGCAAAGTGTCTTGGCTTATGCTCAATTAATTCACCAAGTTCTTCTTTGTATTATCTAGACTGCAATGATAATTTAACCTCTATGATTGATGTTTTTTCTCTGCAGTACCTGTTCAGTATGTAACCTCACCAAGCCTAACATGAGTGATAACTAAAATACAAAAGCATTTTTTATTTGAAACCATAACTTTATACTATATATGAAGCTAAAACTGCATGAAATATGTACACAATTTTGTACCACAATGGCAGCTTGAATTGTTCTATGACTTAGAAATGGCATTAAAGAAATATTGTAATGCATATATAAATTGTTCAAATTATATAATAAAACTTCTAATGACAGCTCTCAACTACATGCATACCTAGTACATACATGAGTAATACTTTTAAATCTCATAATAGAAATTAAATACTCTTTAAAATAAATAACTGAATAATAACCCGGAACTATACAAGTGTTTAGCATTTAATTCAGGCTTATAATGCCCTTGTGATCCTGAACATCTGCAAAGTTCAACCACATCACCATTTAACACACCAATTAATCTGCATGGAATCATGAACACAGTGAACTTGTTCAATTCCACCTTGCATTCCCCCGAATCCCAAAAGTAATGTATTGTTTAAAAACCCTAAAATATCCCAAAGCTAAGATAATTTAAATAATACATTAAATTTTGTCCCGGGAAAAAAAATGTAATTGGCAAATAGGAAATTGAACCCTGGAGCTTAGTTCCTTAACCAAACATGCTGTGGTTGGTTAGGCTCTGTCACAGAGGAGACGCCTGACGCACAGATTAATTTTCTCTCTCTGTGGAGTAGGAGGCAAGAAAACAATTAGGTGTCTAAAATGCGTTTCACTGCGTGCCACTTGATACAGCTTTGCTCATAAAAGGGGCAATTGTCTCCAAAGAGGTCAGAGACAGCGATGACTTCAGTGTCTTCAAAAAACACCGTTGTCATTCACACCATTCGGTAACATTTCAATTAGGAGTGACAGAGCAGTAATAAACATAATGGTGTAAGACTTCCATTGTTGTTCTTTCTGCTGTCACATTCTTGTAGATGTGGTAACTGCCTGGAGGACAAAGGTGATGTGTACGTGTGTGTGTGTGTGTGTGTGTGTGTGTGTGTGTGTGTGTGTGTGTGTATATATATATATATATACACACACACACACACACACACACACATACACGTGTGTGTAAAACCTTAGTACCACTCTCTGACCTCAGTCTATTATTCAGCCTACTCAAAACAAGGTGAAATCTATAAAGTTACAGGGATCAAACATTCACATAATAGGTGTGTGTGTGTGTGTGTATGTGTGGTGACAGGGGCAGTGCATACAGATTTCTTTAATTGTGCCAGGCCCCACTGCCCCTGTCTGTCAATCTCACAGCTTTGAATTGGAGGAATTTCCCCTACTCATGCTGTTAAATGATGTACCCAATTAAAAGCGTTAGAATTCATGATCTTCAGTCAAGGTTAAATGAAAGCGCTCAGTCCTGTCAGTGGGGGTGATTAAACGTTGCCTAGATCAGGCACATTCGGCAGAAAAATTAAAATTTGGGTCTAAAGCATGAATCTTTATTCATTATCCCACAGCCTGGCTGTCCAAATGCTCAGCACATACGCTCTTAATCACTGCATTCATTTTAAAACTGCCCGCTGTTACCACACTAAAAAAGGATTAAAACCTTCAAATGACAGTGTTTTAGACACACTTGCAGAAGGAACTGAGAAGTGACACTGCGATTGATTTTTCAAAGGCTTCTTTTTAAATAGGGAAAGACAGGTTTGTTTTTGTGCAGGCTGATTGCGCCTTTAGTTTATTTAAGATGACAGACACGCTGAACTGGCCATTAGTGGTTTGAAAAGGGACTTTGTAACATGCTAAGAGATGGGCTGCTGAATTCCACATGAATATTTCTGGTAAACATGAAAGCAAATTAAAATAAATCCTGGAAAAAATGTCTTAGGAACGTGTTAAGCATGTTAACACACATTAACCACACCAAAGCTCTGATCACGATTCCGGGACACAGTATAGCGGCATTATTGCAGCATAACATCTTGCACAGCTCTCACATCATATTAGAATAATAAATACATTAATGAGATGAGGGGATTATTATAGTGGCTCTCAAGTCCCTTACTTCTGTTTCCCCATCTTCACTGATACATCTGATTCGAGATATGAATGGCTTTATAATTAGCTGATGAGCTGATTCAGTTTTGTTAAAATAGGCAAAATGTGAAACGATCAGCAGACTAAGACTGAAGACCACTGTATTATTACAAAGCTCTTCATTTGCTGCATACTAATTGTACTATAAACTTTCTATGTACTATCTAATTAAATATAAAATACCCGTAATAAATAAAAGTATAAACAGTTTTATTAACAATGTTACCAAGTTATTTCATAACCAAACAATAAAAATTATAATTCTTTATATAATACTCTGGCAATACAATGTACAATGTAAGAGGTTTTTAAGGGTAAAAACAGTTGAGAAATGAAAAAAAAAAAAAAAAGAAAGAAAAAAACAACCCTAGACAGAGGAGAAAGAATCATAAGTCAGTGTGACATGAATTAATTTAGAGCAGTAAGATGAATAGTTTAGGGGCTTATTAATATGCACAGTTGTTTGGTGAATAAGTTTTGTGTTCAGTTGTGATAAATGAGAAGGACTCAGTGAGGTTGCTTATGAGTAATGAGCTTACGATTGAACAGAAATCAGCCGTCCTGCAATGAAGACTATACATTGTACAAAATATCTTGACTTGTGTGGTTTTATTGTGCAAACCTCTCTCTGATGGGATTTTAGCCGGATGGTATTCTTAGACCATGAGCTTTTGAACTAGCATGAGGATATATTTTTGATGATGATTATAACCCACTACATAAGGGCTTCTGATGATTGATGCCAATTTTAGGTCAAGCAGCACATGCACACCCATACACACCAGCATTACTTGAATATACAAATATCATTACTGGTACTGTAGTACAAGAGCGCGTGCAGTTCCACACCACAGTAGTGTTATAAGGTATACAGATATCCTCATGTATACCACAGTATACAAACTGTAAATTATTCTCTAATAACTGAATAATTTGTAGGTGTTACAGAACTATGTTTTAAGTTTTATGTTTGAATAATTTAATAGACCTGGACTTTAAGGAGTTATACTTTAGGGTTTACAGTCAGCCAAAACATGGTACTGGTGCTAAAAAGTGTCTCACCTGGGTGAAAAAATGAATTTAATGATAGGATCATATAAAAGCATTTTTTAAATAATACTTATTAATAATCATTAAATAATAACTTAATAATTTTATCTCCGGATCCATGCTTTATTATTGTAAATATGCATATGCATTTATATTTTTATATAAAAATTTGCTAAATGCAATTCCATGCCCTTTTATGTATTGGCATAACATATGTATGGGCATTGTATGGCCATAACTTTTTAAAATTCGAATCTTTCAGTGATCTCATTTGTCATTTAGTGTATTATCCTAAAATGCAAAATTGTTAAGATATTGCAACATGAATTTGACATGGTTACGGACACTACAGAATTTGAAGAAAAATCCTTAATTTTGCACAAAATGCCTTAAATGAAGCAACAATTTCTACAGGTTTAAACTATTTTTGTTTGAAGCGAGACAGTATAACACAGTTGGGGCACATATAAAATCATCTCACCAAAATGGCAACTTGAAATTTTTAGGGAAGCAAGATAGGTCACTTCCATGTTGTATAAACTTGAAAGTAGTTTCACTGGCACACAGATTTTCATTTAATCTATATTATAAAAAAAATCAGCACCAATACCGTGTTATGGCCGAGTACTTGATCTAATTAGAGATTAAAAGCTGGTTAAAACAACATTTTATAGCCAATCAATTAAAAAATCTGGAGCTTTTAATGATCACTTGGTCTGCAATATCATGTTTTTCAGTCACCAATGAGATCCTGATCAAGCAGCCAAGGAACAGGATCTAGTGACAGTGTGTACAAGTTTATTTCTGTTGGATTCTGCTATTCGTACATTCTGACACTCTCTTGTGAAACCTTATCACTTGAGTGACTGCCAGAGTGACTGCAGTTTCCCTGCTCAAGGGTGCAACATTCATAAATAAGATTTTGGATAACAAGAAGCATATCACTGTTCGCCAGAGCAACAAAGCAAGTGCTCACCCACAGGACAGCACCCTAAGGACAGCAGCACGGCACATGTATCAGCGGCAGGTCTCATTTAAACAAGTCTGAGAGAGAAAGAGGAAATAAATAAGGCCTTAGGCTCTGCTCTCCTTTAATGTATTCAATTAAACTGCTTCCCTCTGGAGATGGGCGACACACACACACATACACACATACACCCACACACAAATACACTGGTGTGAAGAGACACGATTGCCTGGAGAAGAATGCTCTGAATACTCTCATTCTCAGCCTGCTGATTAGAAATCTCTCTCAACAGGTTTTTTCTTAATTAAACTTCCCAAGAGCTGAGACCCTCTCGCTTTCACTGAGAAATAAATAAATTAATAAATAAACTTTTTCTATGAAATTTTTATGCCACAAAAGAGGAAAGTTAATGTGGAATCATTTCAAGTTGTGAAATGACTTCAAGGTTCGTAAGAAGCTTTTAAAAGCACAGTGTTGATGGTGATGTAAAATGTGGATCACGGTTTCCGTACACCCATCAAACATTTTAAAGATCTGCAGCTATTCATTGTGATCATAGGAAGTGCAATTAGCAATGTGAAAATGACACTGCCTGAACGTGTGTTCTTCAAAGAATTAAAAATGTCATTACATGCAACATTGTCTTCAACCGAAGGTGGTGGTTTGTCTTAGAAAAATCCTGACAAAAGCATGAACTGCACCCTTGAGTTCGCTTGCTAACCCCCCTTTTCAAAATTCTGTCTGTCGTCGACGGCAGGTATACGGCGTAATGAGCCTCGTTGGTGCAATTATGAAAAATATGTCTGTGAAAGAATTAATTTGGTGTCCTTTTGTACTTGGTGCTAATTTTCCATGCAGTCCCATTGTGTTCCAAAACCCTACTGAATTTGTATCTATTAAAATGAATCTCTTATTACATTGCCTACATCGCCCCTTTGCTCTCTCATTTTTTCCATAACAAATCAACTTAATCAAGCTCATTAAGTGTCATTATTAGCCATTTATTGTTATCTTTCCCAGTGCTCTACTGACAGGCAATCCCCACCCACTCATGTCCTCGTGGCACTGCGGGCATCACTGGGCCTTGACACTCACACACACACACACACCCACACACACTCTCTCTCTCTCTCTCTCTCTCTCTCTCTGTCTCTCTCTCTCTCTTTCTCTATCTCTCTCTATCTTTCTCCTCGCTCTCTTACTTTGAGATCCACACATTCACATATGAGGTACCATTCAGGTGCACTCTGTAATACAATTACTCTCTGTGCCCATCTGTTGCTGAGCACACTTTTTGTGTCCCTTCTAACCAATTCATCAACAAAAGAGAACACCACAGAACAGATGCTATTTGGGTGATGTACATGTTTTTATAAACTTTGTGTCACTTAGAGACTGTAGCAGTTACTGTGACTGACAAACCAAACACAACTGGCAATAATCAAAAATCTTCCATAATCACTTTTTTCTTTAAAAATGTTGTATAGGTTAAAGTGACATTTAAGGATATTTTCAACAACCACAGTGGGTGTATACTGTGAAACTCTCTCTCTCTCTCTCTCTCTCTCTCTCACACACACACACACACACACACACACACACACACACACACACACACACACACACACACCCTTATCCAAGACCAGAGCAGCTGGTTAATTAGAGTCATTTCTCCTGTCATGTGGTCTTTAGCCTAAGTGTAACTGATCATTGATGTTGGCACTTAATGTTTTAATGTCCCCACAAGTTTATGTCTCCACCAGAGTGTGGGTATGTGTGTGTTAGAAAGCCTTTTAGGAAGTTAACGAACTGATGCATTCATCAGATGCCTCTGCTGATTTTCATGACTAAATGAGATAAAAACAGAGCAGACATATTCAATAACATCCAGTGCAACATGATGTCACCAAATCATTTTATGAACTCTGGCAAATAGTTTAGTAATTGTGATAATTCTTCAGCTTCTATTCTTTGAAAAGTTTGTCTAATACAGGAGACATTTCATGAGAAAAGTCATATGACTTCAATCTTAGAAATAATATAAATATAGCAAGAGGTTGGACATAAATACAATCAGAATTGCTGTATGCAAACATTTCAGCTTAATTGCATCTACTTATGCAATTAGTTTCTACCGTGTTTAGGTTAATTACATTACTATCTGGTAGGCAGAAATATGCAGAGCGAGAAGAATGACGTAGGGTAACGCTTGGGAAATGCTAATGAGGCAGATATTTATTCCTCCTTAATGAGAAACACATAAACACCACAGATAGCAGCTTTCAAACTTTAACTTTAAGTTTGTAGTGATGTATCATGTGCTTTATCCTAGGAACATGAATGTTTTGTAGGCCACAACCTGGGAAGCAGTAGTTATACTTGGATTTAGATTTAACTCAAATTTTGACCTCAAATTTGGCACAAGCTTATATTATATTACAGCTTATTGTTCTTTTATACAACTGAATGCTTTTGTTATCAACAGTCAAAGGGTAAAGATGAAATGATTAGATCACAGCAGTGCTATCCACTACAATCAAGATAAAAAATAACTTGTCAAAAGAAGTGACAAAAAATGGTGTGATTTTTGTCAAAAAAAGATGTATATTTACAAATCAGACCCATAGAAACTGGGCACTAGAACACCAGCCATTTCCTTCTCAGCAAGACCAGCTACATTACACCAGCTCATTTTCATCTCACCGTTTCAAACTTTAATCAGACTTTAACTGTGGCAATATGAAAGTGTCTTAAACAAAGGCGCCTACTCTCCACAATAACACTTAAAAAGGTCCTTTGTGTGGCTCTTTCCCCCTGCGAACAATAGCAAATTATATCAGGGTAAGAAATCTTTTATAATGAATCACACATTTGCTGATTGCAAATAATTACGTTAGGCGTGTAATATTGGCGGGGTCGCGGAGGTGACTGAGCCATGAGTAATACAAGGATTTGATCTGTGGCCCTCGCTGATGAGGTCTATTCACAGCGCTGCTGACCTGCACCCCCCCTCCCCTCCCCAGAACCCCCCACTCCACCCGTACACCCCCTCCTTCCCTGCCACTTCCCCGCGATCATGAGCATGTTGGTTAAAGTTTGAAGCAAGGTGCGATAAGAACACAGGACTCTCTACTCCCTATACATCAACACCCCTTTTACCCCTTGGCTGATACATTGCAGTGCATGTGGGTGAAAAAGCTGTAAAATGTTCACCTCTAAGAGGGAGAACAAAGGACACGGCCTACATATCTATCCAGTTTCTATTATTATGAATTCAAATAGGTACCTGAGTATTTCTTATGTATCTAGGATATTCCTAGTGAAGGATTAGAAATTAACCGAGAGCAATAATTAATAAAAGACATCAAGCTATAATCATTTTTTTGAGCTCCTTAAATATTAAAAATCTAATGACATAAATAAACTCCCAAATGCCACAAACCTCCAAGATAAGCCAAGTTCACATGTGCAGTGAATCAGAAACAGGCTTCATTTTAAACTACTCCAGGACTTATTTCATAACCCCCCCCCCCCCCCCCCCAAAAAAAGGGATATAAAATTTTTACTTTAAACAAGGTGCACAGCAGCTAGTTTAGATTTATTTGCTCATATGAGCAAACTCTAAACTTAGTCTACATTCATGCCTTCATACAGCTAGAGCATGTGCTGAATAATTCTAAGTACTGATTTAAAATAGAACTACGTTACATTCTCTTGGCACTCAAACTACTATATGATTTAAAGAAAGACTGGGAAGACATACTAAGTTTATATGAAGACAGTGGGATCTTAGAAGTGTTTTCACACAAGTTAATTTGAGTGTCCTACACGTATAACATTTATATAACCATTCTGCTCTATGGAATTAAATACATGCTCTCATTAAAAAAAAAGTCTAAATCATATTTCAGAAAAAAGTTATACTGACTTAACCCTTCTGATTTTCCTCTAATCAGTTCTTCAGTCTCAGACTGGCATTAGTAAATGGACATGGCTTATTTACAGCCTGCTTAATGACAAAGAGTGTAAACAAAGAATCGAGTCACTGAGCACATTGTTCAGATTTTGAAAAGAAATATCAGGGGAAATATTTAAAAACACAAACACCTACATTCCAAATGAATTAGTCTGTAATTACTTCAGGGTATGAAAGTCTCCTGTGTACATTTTTCTGAAACAATTGTGGCTGAGGTTTATAACATAAATGTGTTGTGGGAGAGCAAAATACACCAAAATACAGCAGGATAAACACATTGAAACTCCCTAGTCTCTCTCTCTCCCTCCTTCCTTCCCTCCCCAGAAGCACAATATTTCTGTAAACATTCACAGTATGCCAACAAATCATTCAGAAAGATTTTGGTGCAGAGCCACAAAAACAGCCGACGTGTAACCAGTGCATTTAATAAATTAAATGTTTACCACTGATTCTGTGGTCATTTATGATCAGCATTGGTGCAGCATCTATTTTGTATATGATAGTATTCTGATCATTCCTAATCTGTAATCAGGGATGAAGAGAATTTATGAACAAAAAAATTCCAGTACTGTAACTGTAAAGCTCTGAACATAGATTTAATGGTTAACCTTTTAGTACTATATTCCACAAAGCCTACTTTTCATTCATCATCTTTACCATTTTATCCTGTATACAGGGTTGCGGGTGGCCCTGGAGCCTATCCCAGGAGACATAGGGCATGAGCGGGGTACACCCTGGACAGGGTGCCAATCCATCCCAGGGCACACACACATACACAGATGCTCATTCACACAATGGCAATTTGGGAATGCCAGTTACCCTAATCTGCATGCCTTTGGACTGTGGGAGGAAACCCGGAGCACCTGGAGGAAACCAACCAAGCACAGAGAGGACATGCACACAGATCCCCAAGTAGAAATCAAACCCGGAAGTGCAAGGCAACAGTGCTCACATCCAAGCCACAATGCAGCCAGCTTACTTCTCATGCATATATAAAAAATAAATAAATAAAAAAAAAAAAACAGTTGTCGTTTATCTGATAATGAATGCAGAGAAAAAGATACATTGAGGAAAAGGAAAGGAAGAGTTTTCTGAAGATGTTTATTAGTGCTTAATGCATAAGTGGTCATGGTTAGGAGTGGACTTTCTATTAGCATGTGTGCATTCAGAGATTAACAACAGGTTCAGTGAATTAAATCTCAGAATTGGCGTGACCATTTTAATAAAACAAAGTTACACAAACTGAGTGAGTATATGGTTCTCTTTAGGGGAATAACATGTTTATGCATCACACTAATAGTACCAAAAATATCAATATTACAAGGTTTTGCTTTCTAACAAGTTTCCCCCTTAGCTTTATAATACTCTATAGATAAATATACAGTACAGTCATGCTTAAAAGTTAGTAGCCCCCTTTTAAGTCGACGTGTTTTTGTGTAAAATATAATAAAAATGATATAATCATAGTGTCTCTTGGAAAATACATCCTCAGACAGAATTTTTTTTTTCAACAACTTTTTTTTTTACTGTGCAATTATTTATTTAACAAAAATGAAGCAAAAAAAAAAAAAAGTTGCATCCAGGTGCTGCTGATCATCAGCCTTTGATTAACTGATCATCAGCAGGTGTGCAGATAGGGACTGACATATAGCTTTTAGGTTTTTTTTGTATTTTCCTGAGCATTGCATAGTCTGACCTTGTATAAAAGCAGAAGTTTTGGTAGTTTGCTGGTCGGGAGCATTCAGGTGTGTGTATGCAATAGAGAAGCAGTTGTTGTTTCAAACAATTTGGTGTTCATTGTTTTACGGTGAAAAAGATTTTTCACAATTGGAAATTATTCAAGACAGTTCCAAATTTTCCCAGGAATCGATGTCCCACCACATTTATCCCAAGGTAGAGCTATATCTCAGACCCTACAGGCCTCATGGATCAAGTTAAATGTTAAAGTCCATGACAGCACAATTAGAAGAATAAGACTGAACAAGTACGGTTTGGAAGAGTTGCCAGGAGAAATAAAAGAATCAAGATTTTAGAATGGGCTAGTAAAAGTCCAGACCTCAACCCAGTTGAAATGCCCCAAAACATTAATGAACTGAAGCAATGTTGTAAGGAAGAAGGGACCCAAATTCCACCACAACAATGTGAGAGACTGATAAAGTCATACAGGAAACAAATACTTTAAGTTATTGCTTCTATTAGGCAATTAGGCTATTGAATCATGGTGGATACTTAGTACTGGCCACATTTTATTTATTTATCTTTTGCTAAATAAATTATTGCAAAATAAAAAAGTTATTTGTTGGTCGCCTGAGGTTGTATTTACCTAATACTAAGATGCGCTACAATCAGATGAGTTTTTTATGATGTGCCATGTAAAAAAAAGAAAGAAAAAAATTTAAAACAAGAGGATAAGTATATAAATTTGTAGTAGCTATTCCATAACACTGATCAGTTCTCAAATGTTAAAAAAGCATTCCTTCAATTTAATTTTACTCATCTTCATTTTCACATCTCAGACTTTAAACCTTATTACATAGCTGAAAATATTACAATTTAATAGATGTTATTTCTAAGTAAATACAAACCAAGTAATTATAACTATGTTTATGTTCTCACTTATTTAGGTATAAACATATTTAGACATTTAGCTATTAAACATGACTAATCAATGTTTTATATATATAAATGTGATCAAAAAGTTGTCCTGAGTTGACTGAACTATTTTTTTTTGTATGGCAAATAATATTTTTAGATGGAATTTTATTGCTGCAAAAATATTTTTTCATAACTTTTTTTTTTTTTTTACTGACAATTATATCCATCTCTGATTAACAGTAGAATAACAATCAATCTTAAATTCGAGGGCGAACATGACCCCCTGATCTCTCATTCACTAGGAGTCAGCTAACAGGTAAACATTAAAATATTACACCTTGATAGGAAGTGAATCAAGAAGCATTCAAACATTATTAAAAGTAGTCTAGTCAACAAAGGAAAGAAAGTAAATGAATAAAGGTAAAAGATTATATAAGTGATTAAAGAGCAGAGAATGTTGAATATGTTCATCAGGTTACACCAGAACTTGAAGAGATTAAAGAAAGGATTTACTATTGTTACAATTGTGAGTAATCAGGTTTGTGTGAAAGATATGAATATGAGAACATATTCATCTTACAATAGGCTATAATTAAGGTACGTTTTGGGATAATGTTTACATAGAGGGCACAGGTAAAATGGACAGTGGTCATAAATTAAGCCGACTGGGAATTTAATATCATTAGAATCTGAAAAAAATATATGGTTTAGATCTTCTTTTTTTTTTCTTCAGATGGATGGATTATTTGTACTAAGACTATTCCAAACATTAACCTTCATCCTCTACATGTTTGTTATATTATTCTTGAAAAAGACACGTTTTTGCATTAATCTATGATGCAAAATCCAACCCAGACAAGTCTATTATCAGTTTAGAACAGGAATGTCTACACTGTTACTTTAAGTGCATTTCTCCAACAAATGTACCACTGAAGAGAGAACTAAAAGCTTATGAAAAAGACTATTAGAGAGCACAAGGCCCCAGCTATGAAAAACACCCAACAGCACCAGAGCAATCTTCACACAGAACCCTTTCCACAAACCGATTATCAGCTTGAAATGCAATTTTATGCATTAATACTGAACCTACTGCCTCCCCCTTCTTGAAACGTTTTTAGAGCACAAAGCACCCTGACATATGATTACCAGAACTAAACAATCGTCTCTCCTCCCTGCCAGCATTTTTTCAGTCCCTGTGTGTCCCCACAGCCTTCCCTCAGTCCTGTCATGACCGACATGATGGAGGTGCCCATAGGCCTCCAAGAGCTAAATCGTCGCCAGCAGATGATGTTCTTTGATTTTTAACCATTACAGAGTTTTCACAGAGCTGCAGTCAATTTATTTTATTTATTCTAATGAGGAGCATTAACGGTGGCATGGTGAGCAGAGGCCCGGGCTCGTCGCCTCGTTAATCACACTTTGCAGACACTCGCAAATCAAGGTCTAACAGCAAGCACTGAATCAAGCCCAATGGAGCGTACACTCCTTCACAATTTATGATCTTTCAAATTGCATCTTTTCAACCATTAAATTGTAAGATACCATAAATTTTTATCTCTTCTACTTCAGTCCTGGTATTGATTCTGCTGTGTGAAAAATAGAAAAGTAGTAAATTTGGGGCAGTTATTGAGAATTTAAGTCTTGTCTCTTGAAAGGAAACCCAATGGCAAAGTGAAGGCTGTTAATTTGCTATAGAGAACAAATACCAGGAGTGATAAAATTTGAAGGCTCCACAGGGAGTAAAATCTGCCCTGGGTGAACAGCAGTCCTCTACAACCTTGAGTTCAACTTAACACTGTGTGTGTATATGTGTGTTAAAAGAACACTTAAAGCCGCCATCACTCTACTTTCTGCAAAGGTGTAGATGAATTCCTGAATTATATCCCAGGATAGCATGAGTGCTTGGACGGAATTAAGAGATGAAGAGGCCCTGTACCCCACCCAGTGGATAAGCAGAAACGAGGGGAAAAAAGCTTGCCAAAGTGTGTAAAAGAAAAGCTTGCCAAGGATATAGCTCATACAACGTATTACTAAATAATACTATGTTGCTAACTGTATTTAGATAATAAGATTTTCATGCCTCACATACTCTCTCATGTGCAGGTAACTGTAAACTCATTCAGGAACTTTAATTTCCAACAAAAATTTTATCTCATCAATACCTTCAACACCAGCAGCAAATGAAGTAGTGATAGAGGCTAAATATGAAAATCCAGGTAAAACTGTAGGCCAAATGTGAACAGGCAGCAATTCAGGAGCACTGTGCTGAACCCAAACAGAAGAAAAGCTGCGTATTTGTCAAACTTTGACTACAGAAACTTTAACTAACTTCTTACTCTTGAAATTCACTTTTAAAATGAAGGAAATGGAAAGGCCATTGAATTTAACCTGAAGAAGGTTAAAAACATGCTACTTACCTGCACCATACTGTTCCTGGGGAATTGGGATAATTGTTTCAGATTACATCTCCATAGCTGGGAGCAGTAAGGAACACACTTGTCAAACAATATGGTCAGATTAGCTATTTCTGATTGGGTGCGTGGAGGAGCAATCTCACTCATTACACACCTAAGAAAAGAAACAAAAGTGCGGTTTAAAGTGACTCAATTATGCACATAAAGAGTGGAGTGACAAAGCCAGCCGTTGGACTCCGAGTGGGGGATTAACCCCTTCACTCCTCTCAAACTCACACTTACACTACCGTAACTGAGCTAACACTACTGCAGGGGGCCAGTCAGTGAATCAAGCCTTAGAGACAGCCAGTATGTAGTAAAATGAAAGGAAAATACTTTAGTGGACTTGAAAGCTAGTACATTAAGTTCCACCACACTTACATTAACAGATATGGCACTGAGCTTGCAGGGAATATAAAGTCCTTTGCCTCCAGGAACTGCCCTCAAATCAGCACCACACACACACACACACACACACACACACACATACACAAAAGTTACTGGAAGAAGCTCAGTCTGTGAGGTGACTAGTTGTATAGCTTATGGACACAATATATCGACGAGCATGTTATTTCTCATTAATTTGAATTATAGAGGATAACTGAATTGCTCCAGAAACAAAACAAAAAACAAACAAACAACCAAACAAACGAGCAAAAAAACAAAAACAAATACAGTCTACATGATTTTATTTCACTTTGTGTGCACCAAGAAAACTAAAAGAACTTTTAAACATCAAACATGCACTCACGTTCCCATCTACTTTTGAATTACACTACTGATCATTTGAAAGTCCTTCATATATCACACTAGGACATATGGCAAGCCGAATTACATTTCAATCATTCAGACAGCTGTGCTTGCCTTTACCTTAAAGTGCAAAGCAATCTTCCTGTATATCAAAGGCAGGAAACACATACCTGAGTATTAGGCTCATATTAAGCTGTCAGTTCTTCTCAGACGTCATTATGTTTAACAGGGGACATTTTAGAAGGTACGTTATTACTGCAGGGGACATAGTGAAATAGAGTCTAAAAAAAAAGTGCTGGGAAATAAAATTTGGAGGACAAGTTCGGAAATAGGAGAGTGTGATAAAAGCTACTGAACCACTTAAAATATGCCTGTAATGATTGTTCTACACATCTTATAGACCACTATATACTAATACTAATACTAATCACCTCTGGCAAGCTATACAAATTTTCATTATAAATATAGTTTACTTATGCAACACAAGTCGAGTATATTTTATTGTCATGTCACAGTGAAACAAAACACTGAACCATGGTGCTACATAAAACAACATAGAGACACCTGAGACTACACATGACTATAATACAGTGTATTATTGAAAATCTTGTGCATTTGTCTAAGTGTGTGCAAACTCTGCGAGACAGTACAATGACTCTTTAAAACAGATCTGTCAGCACCATAAAGCATAGTGCAGCACTGACCAGTACACATTCCTAGCCTAAATTAAAATGCACCCAGATGTCCGTTACAACATTATGTACAATCACATAATTGAATGCTATGAGCTTATTTGCACTTTTCTTATAATGACAGGCTCTGGAGGTGAATACATTAGCCATATGTTGTCATTGGATTTAGTCCTGTAGAGTGGGCACTAAAAACCGGCCTGGCATGGCAGGCATTGTGCATGAGCCATACATACACACCTGGCATACTAGGCATGGGCCTGTTTCTGTGACACAGCATAACCCTGCATGCGTGCCAGTTGTGTGTATGTGCCTGTGTGGGTTTGTGTGTGTGTGTGTGTGTGTGTGCCTGTGCGGGTTTGTGTGTGTGTGTGTGTGTGTGCGCATGGGTCGCACACAGGCTCTCTCCTGGGAGGGATGCTGGAATCTGCAGACTGAATAATACATAGGCAAAACAAACCATAATAAAAGGCATAAAAGTTCACAAACATTGGATTAAGCAGACAATTACAACCCATCTGGCTTGTTAAACTCAATCTGCTAGACTCACACATTTATTATTTTTTTGCATCTGGGGTAAATTCCTGAGCTCAGGTGAGAATTTATATT
This sequence comes from Clarias macrocephalus, assembly GCA_011419295.1. Classification (NCBI taxonomy): domain Eukaryota; kingdom Metazoa; phylum Chordata; class Actinopteri; order Siluriformes; family Clariidae; genus Clarias; species Clarias macrocephalus. The sequence goes on along the minus strand of JAAGKR010000312.1, from coordinate 108,856 downwards.
TCTAGCCTCTATTTCTAGCCTATTGCTATCAACAGAACAAGATATGGAACAGATACACAATCAACTATTTATTGCTAAAGAGAAGTCAAATGACATATTTACAAACCCAAGAACAAACCAAACATGATGAAAGTCCAGAGAAAAGATGAGAATGACCAATGGACTACACATTGTTTGTGTTTTAACATAAAACATTTAACTTTTATTAAAGACAGTGAAATGATAACAACATTTGTAAAGCATTTACAAGACTTGGGGCACAAGGCAGGTTACACCCTGGACAGGGTGCCAATCCATCGCAGGGCACACACACATGCACACACTCATTCACACACTACGGCTAATTTGGGAACACCAATTAACCTAACCTACATGTCTTTGGACTGTGGGAGGAAACCGGAGTACAAGGAGGAAACCCACCAAGCACGGGGAGAACATGCAAACTCCATGCACACAGAGACGGGAATCGAACCTGGCTGGGAATTGAACCTGGTCCCTGGAGGTGCAAGGCGACAGTGTTTCACTAGTTCTTGGATACCATAGAGGTAAAACGTTTTTTTTTTCAGTATGCCAGAGCAATGGTTGGAATGGCTGCTTCATGTCTGAAACACTGGTCACCCAGGAACACCCTTAATGTCCCAAACATGTGGAAATGGCTGGGAGCGAGGTCAGGACTGTATGGGGGATGTGGCAGTAGAGTTCCTATAATGGAACTGGTGTTTGTGAATGCTTGTGTGTACTGTTCTCACAGACAAAAGTGTCTCCACTGAATGTTCATGGCACTGAACATGGCACTGCAGTGGGCTCCGAGCCACCTCGGTCGGGATAATCATTCATGACCATTGACATGTTTTACTGCAGCTAAGAGTCTCATGACCGTACTGTAAATGTCAATCAATTTTATTATTTAATCCACAAGGAATTTCATTAAAAAGTCCCAGTAATAATAAAATAGGGATGAGTTGTTTCGTAAATAAAACTGAAAGTGGGCTCTCAGTAGAGCTCTAACTTGTTTCTTCTTTTTCATTTTTATTTATATATTTTTTCGATTCCATTTTAAGTCTTTCCCTTTCCTAAATGAGGCTGGTGTCCTCATGTGAAGTCAGGGGTTTAAATGAGGACTCAGCTGCACAGGTACAACTGAAACATGAGTTTATTTGTAGTATGTAGTTCAATTTCAGTCCTAGTTTAATTTGCTTATAGGGTAGTTGCTAGAAAGAGAGGTCAGGTTTGTCAGGGTTGCCCCGAGATGCACATGGCTGCAGTTGTTCTGGACCATGTTTTGGAACCTTGTTGGCTTTTGGGACTTATTCTCAAATCTTTCTCATTCTGTTTTGGTGTCCCTAATTAAATCCCAATTATTTCTGTTTGGTTTGGTGTTTAGATTCCTGTTTTATTTGTTACTTTTATCTTCCTATTTTCATTCAATCTACACATCTATGTTTGTTATGCCTTATGCTTATGACCGTCAAAGTTGTGTCAAGTTCATGTTTGCACTGCCTGTCAGCAGAACAGTGCACTTCTTTCCCAAATCAGGATGTTAAACTTTTGTCCAACCATATACCAGTGTTCAGACCCTGCCTGTTCAACACAGTCTACCTGCACAGATAAGTACCAGTAGCTCATGAGTTTGGGCAGTTTGGATGAGAGACAAAACATCTTATAATGAGTCCCATAAAAATAAATGGACCCCCCCCCAGATGCTGATGTTTTTTAGATGAATGTCTACTCAATGACATGTTCTGGTCCTAGTGTGATTTAAAGTAACAACAGAAGATTTATACTCTTTTATTTCTTGATTCTGAAAAAGCTATCTAATTGGTGACAAAATCAAAAAGAAATGACTGAACCACACATAATGAAGAACCACAGGAAAAGTGAGAATGCCTAATGTAATACACATTAGCCATTTACATAATACACTTCAGGGTCTGCATTTTGACATAGATAACACAATATTTGATAATCCATTCTAACTGAAGTATTTACATTGTAGACCAAAATGGCTTAAAATTAATTGTTCATTGTTTTTCTTCTGCATGTTGGATGGACAATTTTCCTTATGTAAAAGCACTTTTTATCAGCCAGTCATAACTTACCTTCAGTTCAATACAAGTTAGTCTTTGGTGCTGGCTGTGTCAGTAACTTCACCATTTTTATAGTAAACTGAAAAACTGAAAAGCTGAAAGCATTAGTCAATATATGAGATGATGAGTGTCTAGCGAAGTTCTCTACATTAAATTCTTGTGATTCTAGTGCTTAACACTCTTGCAGTTCTACCAGTTGTCAATCAGTCTGCATTGCCATGGCAATACGTGCCACCAACTAATTTAATTGACAAAGCAAAAATGAACAAAATAACTTTGTCATGCTGAAATGGCAGGTATTTAATATTCATTTATCACTTGTTGAGCTGTTGTATAAAAGCACTGTGACACTTTTGTTGATATTCATATTGCCAACCAAAGAACTACTTCACATGAAACATATAGACAGGATCCTGGATGTCTCCCTTTATGTTCATAGCATGATCAATTTCTTGTTATTAATCCTCATACATTACTATTGGTATTTAGACTCTCACATCTGGCAGATATAACTACTTTTTCTAAAACACTTTTAAAAGTGTGTGTGTGTGTGTGTGTGTGTGTGTGTGTGTGTGTGTGTGTGTGTGTGTGTTTAAAGCAATTGGGAGAATGCTTCTAAAAGGCTTTCAAATGCCCTAACATTTGTCAAGCTTGCCCCACCCTTTCTAAAAATTATATTTAGTAAATTCTATTTGGTGCAGTGCGCATAACACAAAGACAAACGTTCTTCATTTTCTTCAATGATTTCTTTTCAGTTGAAACTGATCTTTTAGAAGTGCTTAATAACTATGAACATAAGGGTACACTGTGACTACTTTGCCAGACATTCTGGATGAAACATCTCATAATCAAATTCAGTCAAAATCATTGACTGCTGGAAACTGATCACAGTCTTACAGATGCATCTGAGCTTTGGGGAACTAAACAAAAAAGTGCAGTGAGCTCAAGCCAACACCAGAAAACGGGGTAAGGATGTTGAGCTTTCTTATAGAGATAATGAGAGGTTGCCCAGCACCTGAAAATAAACATTAAGAGAATTAATAAAGAAAAGCTTTGGAGACTTTTTGCACTGGTTTTGATTTTGTTGAAACTGGTGTTATCAGTTGCGTTCATAGTTCAAAACAATTTCACAAGAAGGCAGATTGAAAGAACATGTAGGGTGCTGTTGCAATTGTCTGAGTGCTATGATAATTTTCCTAACTCCTACAGCAAGTTCAATTCCATTTTAGACAGCAATGTCTGGGTAATGGAAATTGTGTAGCCACAAATTATGATGTAATATTCCTCTCTGAAGTTTCACAAATTTTTTTTATAGTGAAACAATAACAAACATCTTCATTCATGAAAAAAATCAAATGCTTTTTTAAAGGTTCTGACAGATGCATTACAAAAGCATAAATATATTGAAATATGCACATTCCGATGAGCTAATAAAAGCATCTCTTCTAACACACAGTATCTGACACACTAGTATCTTGATCACTGAGAAAGCATAGTTATGATCAGCTTTTTTTGTTAAACTTTGTTTAATAGTTGAATTTATTAGATTCCATTAATCATCATGAAAAAAAACTTTCAACATAGTTATTACATTTGGGTCATTTGCTGTTTACTTGCATAAGCTTGTTATATTGCAAAGAGACTCCACTGTTTTTTTTTAAAAAATTTTACTATTTCTCCCAGCTACACTGTATGTACAGTATATCCTTATAAGATCCTCATATTATGGATATTATTCTTTTGGCAAACTTCATATTTAATGACATTAAGTTAATTGTTATCATGGGCCATTGATTAGAGAAAGGAACACAGTTTTGTATAGAGTCCAGGTCACATGAGGTTTAGATATTTAGGTATTTGCTATAATTGCACACCAAATAAACAAGCAATAAACACACACATTAAAGATTTTCTACTAATAAAACTTCTACATTCAGTAGTTGGAAATGTTTGCAACCCATTGTACAAAAAACATACATACATGAATGGGGAATACAAGACTATTGTTGAACCTCTGTAGTCCAACTAGAGACTGTATAGGCCAATGGTGAAAATTGAAGGCCAACTGTGACTATTGTATTTATTTCCATTTTAACGACCATGGTAAGACCTCCGGTCAACATTCACACTCCATGCAAACTCCATTCACACTGACCCTGAGGCAGGAATCGTGTTACACCTGAAATGCCCACTCTAGTTTTAACTGTGAGACCATCGCAGACCAGGAGAAAAGACATTGGAGAGTAAACCTTTCCATCATTCATCTGATCCCACAAAAGTCTTCATTTAAAGGGCATAGTATCTGATTGGACAGGAGGACATGAAGCATCTCAGTTTGAGTTACAATGGCCATCACAATCCCTGGAGTTTCAAACGTAATGAAAACCTGCACAACTCCACAAACCCATGAATAAAAGGGACTTTAAATGTTGTGCATTATGGCTTGTGAAATTTCTCTAATTGGTGTCCATACAGGAAGAGGCTCAGCACTGTTATTCTTTACAGCTGAGACTTTGCCAATTATTAATTGTAGGGTGTCAAAACTTGTTGCACTACTTAAGGAAACAATACGTGAGTTCATTCTGTTTGGGCTTCATTTTAATTAAACAAGATAACTGAATTTCTCATTAGGCAAAACTGGAAAAAAAGAACTGAATTGTACTGAGTACAACCTTTTGTCACTATATAAAAGTGTAACAGGAAAAAAAAGAGCTTTTTAAAAATTCACTTATTAATGTAATCTGTCCATGAAAAAAATAGACATATTGAATAGATGTGTGAACTCAGTTGAGGCAGAATTCTGCTATTTTATAAAGAAAAAGAATGAAACCTGATGTTTAATTCATGGCTGCCATAGACATCATGTACGGATCTGGGAACAGTTTCAATGTGTAAAGCTGGAAGAAAAAATCTGAATATAAAGGCAGGTGAACGTTTCGGGAAATCTGTTCAGGTAGATGGAAAAATTGAACCTGTCATGAGTACAAAGACCCAGCCGTGATCGCAGAGATCTTTATCTTTTCATAAAGCAGAGACACAGAGGGAAAGCATGAGGCATATAAGTGGTGAACATGCAGCAGTTGAAATAATGTGTGTAGCGAGGGAGAGAAAGAGAGAGAGAGAGAGAGAGAGAGAGAGAGAGAGAGAGAGAGAGAGAGAGACGTGTTTGGTACAGCTGTAATAGGCTGAGTAATTGTGTGATGACAGTTTCAGTGCACAGAGATCTTCAGGGTATTGTGATCATCTCTGACAGGTGATTCACCTGCAGTGGGAAACAGCCTTATTTTACAGTGGTGCTCAATTCTTCATAAAGTCACACACACTGTCATAGATACAGCAGCGTTACTTTTCGCACATGTACACACACATGTACAATCACAGTCACAGTGACAACAGTAAGGTTTGAATAGATTTGCACCTAGTGGGGTGCACAAGCATAAAACACTCATACACACATGCATGTGCAGTTCACTCCACAAGCAAACGGTTAACTCTGGTGTCAGAATAATGTTAATGAGTGGCTGCTCCTACAGCAAATACGATTATCAGACACAGACTCGGAAGCACAGAATGTCTGCTGATTCAAAGCATGCTGTCACAGAATCACACTACAAACACAAAATGTTTTTTTTTTTAACCTACAAGTAATGTGTTTTCCCTTGGATTTATGTAGAGTATATAATTATACCAACACATTAATTAACCCAATCTAAGGTTTAACCTGGCAAAAAAAAAAAAAAATACACCTGAACATCTCTGCCTGTCAAACCCCCAAATAACCCCTAGGCTTGTATTAATAATGACAAAACACCTTGATTTAATAAAAGTATGATTTGTTATAATAGAAATTTATGAAGCATTGCAAAGCATGTGCTTGCTTTTCACTTATCCTTTTGAGGTTAGAGATGGAATCATAGAAACCCTGGGGGCAAATCAGGAACATACCGTGGATAAAACAACTATCTCTTAACTATGTCATATCTCTTTCAGTCACTCTCTATTTGTTTGTTAAGAAACTGGATAAAAACTTACATAAACATGAGTAGAACGTGCAGCTCATGTTACACCAGGGTAGAACTGCGAGGCACGAAGATTACCAGCTGCTCCATGTGTGACCCTTAAAATGGCTTTTTCCTACAATATTCATGCTGTACAAGAAAGAAGGAACTGTAATGTTTGTAATATATCTAAGGTATGTTGCCAAATAAAATTACACAATAACATTCACTGGATGTTTTTATGCTCTTCTTCTTCTTATAAGTATTATTGTAATATTTGTGTTCATTTTTTATTCTTACAACTTACAACCTTTGTATTCCTTTAACTAGTTTTATTTATGAAATATTTCTTCATAGATATTTCATATACAAATGGGCCCAAAAATGGATACACAAAACTTCAACAAGAAAAATATATGCAATATATTTATATAAAAAATAATGTCACATGATATCATTAAGGATGATGCGACTACTGACATCTTTAGAGGACACATAATACTACTCTACTACTAGAGTTTTAGAAAAGCATTTTTTGGGCCCCTCTGTATTATTTCAGAATTTTTCATAGGTATTTACAAACATAGACATGTACAATATGATGGCCATTTGTAACATGAATTTCTCACGATCTGACTAATCATGTTCTTAGTTATAGTTCAACAAACAATTCAAAATAAACCTGATTTAGTCTTAACAATCTACTTTTTTTATAGCATTCACAAAGATCATACCAAAGGTTATCAATAAATTCATAGTTTACTATATTTTTTTTAATAGTGTTCCACAATTAATAACATAAAAATCTAAATATGTAATATAAGAATAATACAGGCAATATATGCATAATAAGAAGTTTTTCAATAATTTTAAGATGTGTTTATATAAAATGTTTTTTTTTAAATAATAAGTGATACATATTGGCAAATTTCCTCTTAATGAGATCAATTATTTGGTTTTAGCCTAGATAAATATATTTGAATACACTATATAGTTAAATATCACAGTTACATCACCATCACATTAGGTGTCGAAATAATTACAATGTGATAATTTACAATTACAATACAATTTTTTTTTCAAATGGTGCAGCCCTAACATAAACTATCATTTCCTATTTGTGTGATCTGTGTATTGTATTTAACAAAACAAAATAAATTGCTCCCAGCTCTTATAACAGAAAAGGTACTATATATTTTATGTATTATTATTAAAAAATTATAATTATATTGCAAACAAAAGTGCATAGTATTTTAGGTGCATTAAATATTTACCTGCACATTATATACTTACTCATAATTAAAGCAGCAGGACAGACTTTCTTGTTTTAGGCTCCTCGTTTCTCACTATATTTTAAAACAATTGTGCATTAAAGGGCCCTCCTAGTTAGTGTTCTCACCTACTTCCTCGTCAGAGAGGTGATTTGTGAGAGAGAGCTTGTTCTGGGCTCTTGTGCCTCTCGAGCATAGAGCACATTTCCCTCACATGTTAACAAACATGTAATTTCCATAAACAAACTGCTGAAATTGACAGCTTGATTTGGGCTCATCTGCCAAAAAAAGGAAAAAAAAAAAGGCAGAACAGGCTGAGAGAGAGCCTGGTGTGCAGGACTGGGATTATCAGCCGCACTGCTGGCACTGGTAAGATTTATAAGTGTACAAAGTAAGCTCACTACCTTGGTGGGGTGTATGAATCCTGCAGCTTTTGAAGGATTATAGCCATTATATGTGGATTTCCAGCTCATAAAAAGTAAGATCCAGCATTCAGGGTAAACACACCATGCACTTGAATACTCTCTGGGGACACTGGTAGATGTAATGACCTGTTTAATTGCATTTTGGTAATTATTGACATACTAAAATCTAAATATGATTCACATGATTCACATTAGCCGAGACTAACAGATGCATTCAAATAAAATCTGTCTTCAAAATAGATATACTATATAAAATAAGATATTTTTATTGTGTGTGTAAATATCACTTACACCTTTGTTCAGGTTTATGGACATAAACAAAGTCTAGTCGAACAAGGCAAAACACTAGTAAATATAGCCACCAGTCACTATCTGTGAAAAAAATTTTTTTTTCTTTATGTGCTTACCTGCTGATCACACCAGATGACACAATGATGAAAATGAGTGAGAAAAGCCCAGATCTAGTCAAATGTATATAGTAGTTATGGAGCACTGTCTGGGGATGTTCTAATAAATATTTATGTTAACAGAAGGATTTGCAAGTGAATAAAAAGGCGTGGGGATTAGACACCGCTCTCCTTAGAGAAGCAGGTCTGAGCAGTGGCGGCCTTCTGCGGGACTCGTGCTTATCTGATCCCTCTGTGAGTGGGAGAACCACACACACTACAGCCTTATCTACACCAGGCCTCTCTGAGAGGTTATAATTTCTCGCTTCGCTGGAGCCTGAGCAGGGCTTGTTAGTGCTACAAAGCAAAGAGAGAGAAAGAGAGAGAGAGAGAGAGAGAGAGAGAGAGAGAGAGAGAGAGAGAGAGCAGAAAGCAGCACTTATCCTTCTGGCTAGACACATTTCCGTTTTTGATAACGGTCAACTTGTAGGGTGACGGTGGAGGACAACAAGCCCTCTCGCACACATGCACACACTTCTCACATACTCACTGAGCTAGATGCTCAAGCAACTCACTATGAAATTGTTAAAAGAAACTGTGTGAAAGAAATTGATCCTTGAATAGGCCTTGCAAAGACAAGAAGGAACACAACTACACTGTACAGTTTACACTGATAGTGCTCTTGTTCTGTGGACTGACTTATCCTCTTCGGTGTACTTGTATTGCATTACTTATGAAAAAGATGATATGATTCTGGACTGTATTGTATTTTGATTGAGTGTGCATTTATGAGATGATAATTAAACTGCATTGACCAGATGCATGATCAAATGCTGAGAAAGAGATAGAGGACATGTGCAAAAAGAGCCATTCTCTTATGTCTTCTCTTACATGCTTCTGTTACGTCTGGTGATTTTGTAATGTCTCATAATGGTTAGACATTTTGTGTTTTTCATATAGGTGTATAACTATATAATAATATATAATACAACAGGTGATCTGTGACAGATATAAAGACGGGTTTGATTGTTTTATAATGTGATACTGAGATGTTATTGAAGAATATGGTGGTCTCTGATGGTGACTTTAAGGTAATGTGGCTGTGGATCATTGGTGATTTGATGGAGCTAATGGATATTCTGTGAAGGAAAAAAACCTTTACTATGAAGGGTAGTGGATCTGCAGGATGAAAGTAAGAATCCAGGATCCAATGAAGATATAGCAGAAAATTATTGGTACTAAACTGTACCAAGAGTGCTGGATTGAGTCAATAGTTAGTGGACTCATGGAAACCATATAACAGTCTACAGTCAAGATTTACCCATTCTTCAGTCGATACATTCTCTCAGATACTGTATACTTTTTTGTAGACTGTAGTATGTTTAAAATTCTGCTGTGATCATAAGGGACCAGATCCTTATACTGTACATCCTCAGTACTAATCTTGGTATTTAACTATATACAGGATGATTTCCCTGTTTTAGAACATAACACAAAACCTATGCTAGATACAAACATATGCTTTACTGCACATTAAAAACATAAAAACATTGTAATATGTAACATTTTAAAATAATTAATCTACGTAATACCATAACATTGATAATATTTTAAAATACACTTCAGGCTCTTCATTAGGTACACCTGTTCAGATATTCATTAATGCAAATATTTAATTAGCCAGTCACATGACAGCAAATGACATGGTAAAGAGACGATTTGCTGAAGTTTAAACCAAGCAACAGAATGGGGAAGAAAGGTGCTTTAATTGACTTTGAACATGGCATGGTTGTTTGTTGCCAGACGTTTTGGTTTGAGTATTTCCGAAACTGCTGACCTACTGGGATTTTCACACATCTCTAGGGTTTACAGAAAATTGTCTGAAAAAGAGAAAATATCCAGTGTGTGGCAGTTCTCTGTGTGAAAATGCCTTATTGATGCCAGAGGTCAGAAAAGAATGGCCAGATTGGCTTGAGCTGATAGAAAGGCAACAGTTAACACTCAAATAACATCTCGTTACAACCGAGGTATGCCAGAGAACATCTCTGAAGGCACAACAAGTTAAACCATGAAGCTGGTGGACTATAGCAGCCGAAAACCACAACGAGTGCCACTATTCTCAGCTAAGGACAGGAAACTCAGATTACAGTTTGCATGGGCTCACCAAAACTGGACAATAGAACCTTTAAAAAAATTGCCTGGTCCGATAAGTCTCGAATTCTGATGTGACATTCGGATGGTCTAGTCAGAATTTAGTAAAAAAAACAACACAATAGCATGCATCCATCCTGGCTGACATCAGTGATGCTGGTGGTGGTGTATTGGTGTGCGGTAGATTTTCCTGGCACACTTTGGGCCCCTTAATACCAATTGAGCATCATTTAAATGCCACGGCCTACCTGAGTATTGTTGCTGACCATGTCCTTCCCTTTATAACCCCAGGATAATTTACCATGTCATGAAACTAAAATCATCTCAAACTGGTTTTTGAGCATGACAATGAGTTCACTGTACTTAAATGGCCTACACAGTCACCAGGTCTCAATCTAACAGAGCACCTCTGGTGGAACAGACGGTTTGCCTCACGGATGTGCAGCTGACAAATCCGCAGCACATGCATTATGCTATCATGTCAGAATGGACCAAAAATCTTCAGGGCATGTTTCCAGCACCTTATTGAATGTGTGCCATGAAGAATTAAGTGAGTTCTGAAGGCAAAAGGGGGTCCAATCCAGCACTAGCAAGGTGTACATAATAAAGTTGCCAGTGACTGTATGATTGTACATACTCAGGAAATGACTTTATGCTCATCTTTGAGTATAGTATTGTAGAAGTGTAGCAATTCATTTAATTTTAGTTTTAATAATCAGTGTTAGCTCTGTCGCCTTGGGTTTGATTCCCACCTAGGGCTTTGTGCGCAGAGTTTTCATGTTCTCCCCGTGTTTGGTGGGTTTCCTCTGGGTACTACGGTTTCCTTCCACAGTTCAAAGACATGCAGATAATTAGTATTCCCACATTGCCCATAGTGTGCGAATGAATGTCTGAGTGTGTGTATGTATGCCCTGCGATGGATTTGCAACCCGTCCAACATGTACCACACCTCGTGGTTACAGGCGGTATAAAGCGGTATAGACAATAAGTGTGACGATGAGTATTAATCAGTGTCTCTGAGATGTAGATGTTTGTCTGTTTCTGGTTCCAAGGACATGTTTAGGAAGTGTATGATTTCAGCTCCAGATTTCAGCTCCGGTTTCCTCATTACAGATCGAGGTCTATATCCAGAGTTCTGTCGACAAACATGTTATAGAAATAAAATTAAAGTCAAATTGAATTGAAATTGAATTCCCATTAGAGAGCAAGAATCCAATATTTCTTCCTCAACACCAGGGAGGCCAGGTCAAAGGTCACACCCCTAAAGGATCGGCAGGGGGTGGACAGAGAGATTACTCTGAAACCAACATTCGATAAGAAAATAATAACTTTTCAGATAAACAAGTGTTGCCCTGTCAGAAAGCACACACACACACACACACACAGCAGAGCAAATGGAAAAGGAGCAGTTTGGACTCTGCGTCTTAACAACGTTACTTCTTCATTACCGCTCTTGTCAGTCTCGTGAGCGCAGGGGCGAGTGAGCAAATGCTAGCATGTGCTGCTGGCTAGTGATAGGAAGGTGTTTGTGTATATGTGTGTGTGTGTGCGTGCGCGTGTGTGTGAGAGAGAGTGGGAGGCTGTCTGATTCTGAAACATTTCCCCCCAGCTGAGAGTAAATACCGAGCGGGCCGCTTCATCAGGCGCGCGGAGGTTTGCGCTGACAGCGCGCGCATTGTTTTTGCCGCGCGCCGCACGCTGCGAAATTCTATTTTCAGTTTTACTTGCCGCAGTAATTATATGCATTGTTGGCGAGGATAAAGAAAATAAAAGTGCATGAATGTGTCCCCCCCCCCGGTCAATTGGATTCTGTCAGTTCGAACCGAATTGGGTACACACACACGCGCGAGCGCCTTGCCAGCTCGTAACGACGACGCTGTTTGTGTGGAACAATTTCCCTCTAAACAGCTCATCAGCGCTCGAGAGAGAGAGAGAGAGAGACTGTCAGCGCGCGCGCCGACTGACACGTCTTCCGTGTCTCCGCCTGTTATTAGCGCGTCTCTTAAGACAAGCTCAATTATCTGACACTGCCCGTAATTTTCCTTCCTTTTCCAGCACAATGTAAAGTTCCTCTCCTTTATTTCCCAAGCCGCTCATTTGGACGGCAAAAACAAGGAGAGAGACAAGAGTGGGTGGAGGAGACAATTTGACGAGAAACTCTGAAGAGGGGGGAGGTTTGGTGGGGTGGGGAAGAAGGGGTGGACGGGACAACATGAGTCAAAAACTAATTTGATGCTTACTTTACAAGAATAAATAGTTTCAGCAGATACTTTGTCAAATATATGTGCCAGATATTTGTATGATAACTTGATAGATGTCTGTCAACTAAAACAAAGAGAGACATGCTGTATCATTGGTCCTGGTGGGGTAAAAAAAAGAAAGAAAGGCAAGTAAAAAAAATATATCATTCACAAAAATGATGCAAGGTCAGACATAATTTTACTCAATTCAATAGTTTTAACATCAATCTTGGTCAAAATTTTATATACAGTATAATCCCTGACAATGGTTAGAATAAGGAATTTCTATCAATCAATCAATCAATCAATCAATCAATAAATAAATAACTCAGGCCTAAACTTCCTATATAACTAATCTGTCTTACTGCCTTAAAGGCACCCAATTAGATAATGAAGAGAGCGCTTCTTTCAGCACACTCTGATGGTATTTATTTCACCATGGCGATACCTGCTAATGCTGCTCCGCATGACCATGAGTTGCCATGAGAACGGGCAGGATGTGGTAATGATGGCAGTTCTAACGCAGTGTAAGTGCAGTAACGCGTGTCAGGTGCAATCGCCCCGAACACATCACCTCTCCCACGGGAAACCATGCTAATGCGCTACGGCACATGCGCTAATGTGTTACATATCGCCTGCTGAGCAGCGACCTACTGTCAAAACTGAAATCTCCCTCATTTACAGACAAGACTAATGTGAAAGACAAGGTTACAGGGATGGCAGTGCGCCTTTGAGGGAAACATTCCTGACAAAATAGATTCAAGGCACTCTTTCAAAGAGTGTGCATATGTGTGAGGAGGGACAATTGTGTGCATGTGACAGGCTTTCAAAAGAAAAGTGTTCCTTCATGTAAAACACCTATTCTTCCAGCCACTTACTCACTGGCCTTTGCAGCAATCTGTGAGCTTGGTGTAGACTGCAGCAGGGGTCACTCCTATAAAGAGGCCTAGCCTGTAATCATGGCTAGTCAGAGAAAATAGTGAAACACAACTAAAAAAAAAACGAGGCATTACGAGAAGTTTCCTTTTCTTTTGCAGAGGATTTTGTGTTTTCTCACCAGGGAGTGTAGTGACCTTGGAAGTCAGATGGATGTATGAGTTAGATGCCTGCAGACAGCCAGTGTTTGACCACTGAGCGCATGGTGTGTCTCATCAACACACATAAGCAGAGCAAAAATGGGATGGAGATTGTGACGGCCTTCAGGGCAGTGCACTCTCAGCGATGTGGAGAAAGAGACCGCATTGGCAGCGTTACGTACAGCACAGTACCCAGCTGCAGCACTGCCTCTGTGTTTTTCCTGCCGCAGACGAATGGCTGTAATCAGGGAGACAGTCCTACCCAGATTACAGTCTTCAATCAGTCAGCCAGGAAAATGATATGTACATCACCTGTGCTATGGATGGCATGGCACCCCACTGCATATTACCTGTGTCAGACCTGACAAAGGCATGATAGGAGAGAAGAAGAGCCATCAGACACCTGCCATTCCAGAGGGTTGGGAGGGTGGGCAACTGTCACTAAGGGGACCTGCTGTTGCCGTCCCTCGATTTAGTGGCACATGCTGTTTAATGTATATTTCTGCAAAACAGACAATACTTTTCTCATCAGTACCGAAGTCTGAACTCTTACAGTGAATGGCAGCTCACAGGATTGCAGTGAGGAAGGGTGGAAGTAATGCAGGGTGTTAGGCAAGCAAATGTAAATGAAAAAGCATAATGTAGCTGCAAGTTAATAGGAAAATATACTGACTGTAGTCAGTTTGCTACTGCAGTATTATATGATAGAGTGTATAATACATTTAACAACTGATGTGTTCTACATACACAAAAATGCATTTAGAAAATAAAATGCATTTCAATCTAAAAACACTTGTAATTACTTTGTTCATTTTTAATGATTAACAAGAAACAGACCAACACATCTCAAAAGGGGTAAATATGCCATTCAAATGTAATTTTAAAACTCTTAATAAAAAAAACTAAAATGACGAATAAAATTATTAAAATATTGTTCCTACTTGGATGAGCAAAGAAATACAAACCTATAATTTCCCTTGAAACAAGAAAGCACCTAATTAGACCCTGTGAGCATCACACACCTCTCTACTGGCCAGACAAAACACATCAAACTATTGCGGCTTAGGGTGTTTTCTATATCTCGTCATCTCCCCAGCTTGCACGCACTAAGGCACCTCAGTTAAATCCCGATGACAAATAACAGGTGAAAAGTTTTAAAAGAAAACAATCCAAAGCAATGTGCTCTGTGTTTGGAGGGAATTATTTGCATAAACATCCCCATTCAGGTAGCACACCCCCTTGAAACTAATGCCCTGACCACAATGTCACTATGCTCTTCTATCTAAATCTATTTTCTCACCCTCCAATATCTCTGCTTCACTATTTTCAAACACACACACACACCTCCTTGAGTCCTGCTGGTAGTGTAGAGGAGGTCACAAAATTGTCTCTACTTTGAAAAAATAGGGGGAAAAATTACTGACCTGCAGCAAAATTGGTCATATTCAGCAGTGGGGGAATATCAGATTATTGAGTTGATCCATGCTGAGTTGTCTTTACCCATGGAAAATGATCTACTTCTTTGTGTGTGTGTTTGTGCATGTGTTCCGCAGTTGATCAAGGACAAGAATGTGCTGTGAATGCATAGCGAGTGGGTAGGAGACACGCCTAGAGCTTTCACTTTCTAAAGACAGATAGAGGAGACGGAGGAGCACGGCTGAGAAACTTTCAGCTCCGGCGCCATCAATGTGTCAAACTGACAGTGTAACTTCTAGAAATCAAGTGCTCTGTGAGAGCCAAATAAGTCTGAATAACAAAAATGTATGTCAGTGATGTACCAAAGCATTGTGATAATTAGATATTAAGAGGATAAATCAAATTCAATTTAACTGTATTAAACCGTTTCTTCTGACTAATGCAAAGGGTTTCCTCTGTGTACGCCGGTTACCTCCCAAAGTCCAAAGACATGCAGGGTGAGCAAATTGCCTGTACTGTGAGGGAGTGAGTGTGTGAATGAGTGTGCGCTTATGTGTCCTGTGATGGATTGGCACCCCAACCAGAGGTGTGCGTGTACTTGTGCCATGCAGTAGGTTGGTGTACCCTGCCTCATTCCCTAAGTCACCTGGGATAGGCTTCAGGCCTCCCAAAATCCTTTACAGGATGAGAGGTATATTTACAATTAATACAAAGTAAACTTACAATATATGCAAACTACTTTAAATTGTACATTAAAAATATACACATATAATCAATATTGAACTAAAGTTATTATACTATAGTAAATTTAAAATTAAAAACATATTTAAATCATTTAAAATTGTAAATATTTTCCACTTACAAAAATTATAAAAAGCAAAAACATTGAAAATATATCCTTTCATGGACTATACCTCTTATCCTGTGTAGGGTTCACAAGGGGAACGCCTGAAGCCTATCCCAGGGAACATGGGGTACACCTTGGATGGGTGCCAACCTAGTGTAGGGCACAAGTACACACGCACCCAATCATACACTATGGGCAAAATGCCAATCAGTCTACAATGCATGGACTCCACACACAGACCCCCAACCCTGGAGGTATGAGGCCACAGTGCTAACCACCAAGCAACCGTGCCACCCAACAACCTAAAATGACTTTCCTAAATTACTAAAATTAAAATGACTAAACATTTTGACACATTTTTGTGCGAACTTAATATGATTCATTAAACAACTTAAAGCAAACTAATGTTTTATGGAAATTTATTACATTTATTGTGATTACACAATAAAACACAGGTTAAGATTTGTTTTATTTTTTGTTTAATTGCATCATGTCTGCATACAGAACCTTGAGTGAATCGATTAGAATAGCATGTTACAATAACAGTAGTTCAACTGAATTGCCATTCCCGAATGTTTTTGAATAAGATCCTGTTCAAATGATGCAAAATACAGGAACGATTCTTTAAACTGTTGGCTCTTTCACTCTGATTGAATGCTGGTCATCTTAGTAAATTGCAGAGGGACTGAAAGAGTGACGCCATTACATTAAATGTGAAATATATGAGGTTTTTAAATTGGGCCAAATACAAAAGATAATAAAAATACCCCCCCCCCCCCCAAGTGCTCCCATTACAAATGTGTGGCAAAGCCCCCCTTTCTGTGAAACAGCAAACTGTGTTGTAAAAACAGCAGCCAAAAACACCTTTATGCTATTATACTAGGATGTCTCTGCTCGGCTCGTGGAATCATGCTAGTTATCTTATTTATATTGCATGTATATTGAATGAAAAAAGTATGAGGCTGTGCAATTACTCTGCAATTCAAGGAGAGTGGGCTAGCGAATGAGGACGATGCAAAAGCCATTTACCACCACAAACCCCATAACGTCTCAAAGATATAAGTGGGCCATTGGAATTATAGCCCTCTATCCCAAATCACACCTAAAATTGAAGGTGCTGAATCTTTTTTTTTTTTTTTTACTTTTAAATTAAAACCTGCTATTTTATTCCACTGGCCTGTACTCAGAACTGTTGAGCAGCATTTTTTTCCTGTATTATACAAACACTGTACAACACCAGTGTTAACATCTTAACAAGATTCGAGAAAGGGCTTGTTGTGTCCTAAAGGAAATAGTGATATGTGAAAGATTTGATAAGGCTCAAACCTCAGGACTAAATAATTGTACAGGAACAATCCTCTTCAGTACCATCCCATCTAATTTCTTTTTCTATTTTGCAATCGCTCTGTACTATATTGCGTTGTCAATGAGCAACACACTACTTCCAGTTGTTAGATTTACAGAAACCCATGTACCATACCTGTTGAGGATGTTTTCCACTATTTCACCCTACCTAACTCACTTGCTAACCTTTATCTGGCCAGTCCAGCAGAAACTCTTCCCTGTACTCCTCCATCCACACCGGTGCAATTCCACTTTATCAGTATGGCTGTGTGGTCAGGGCTCCACGCAGGGCCGAAATCGATCTCCTCGCACTGCAGGTGCTGCCTTTATTGAGGTATACAGCATTCTGCCTCTCATCCCTCTATCAGAAAAAGAAAAGGCAGGTGCTATACAACACACAAGGCAAAAAGCACTCACAACACAAAACTCACTTATCTGAGCGTGGATGTTAAGAGCCTTATCTGTCAGAATGCAGGTGAAGGCCACATGAGCTGGTGTACTGTATATTCAGCACAGTTGATTCTAGAATCCATAGAAGACTGTGGTTAGCAGAAACTCTTGAAGAGTTTGCGGTAAAGGTTGTGCTTGTGTGGTGGAAAGGTAAGGCTATGATTCATGAACCCTGAATCCTTTTCTTCATCTCTGTGCCCCTCGCTGCTCCCCCACCCCCCTTCCTGCAGGCCTGCACAGCGCTATTACAATATTCAGATTACCGTGCACTGGAAATTAATTGGACTAATTAACATACAAGTAAATGATGATACCGTTAACACATTTCATTAACTCAAACTGTCATTCCATGTTCGTTGTGCACTCCATATTGCATTACAATGAATTGAATTCATTAAATTATGCAAATGAAAGGTGGTAGAGAATGGACGTGTCCTTTTCTCACCGTTCATAGACCTGCGTTTCTCTGGATCTCATTTATGACCAATTGACCCGAAAACAGGGACGTGTGCTTTTCACTTTGATTCAACCGATAAAAGATTTTAGTACACATACTTTCAAGGAAACCTTCACTCCGGGGAAAAAGATAATGTGGACCATTTGTGCTGCTTTGTTCATGCTGGAGTGTTTTTTTCTTTTTATCCTGTAGAAAGGCAGAGTATACAGAACGCACCACCCACTGAGCGACAGGATATTAGTGACAGCTTCAGACACTCATGTTAATTTGAAATATGAGCAGATGCAAAATGAAAACTTTATCAAGAACGAAGACACAGATATTGAGCCCTTGAGACAAAAAAAAATTTCTCAAGTATTTCCAGGGAAATCATCTGTAATATTAGATTAATTATTCATTAAAATAACTCATCAAGAGAGTCAAGTACAATGTTAATTTTGTTCATGATAAAACATAATCCAGAAAGAAACATGAACGTAGGCTTGATCTGCTGCACTAACATGCTAACCAGAACCATTTCCTAACCGTGTTCATCATATTAATAATATTCTCACCTTTTATAAAAGATGATTTAGTCCATCAGCTCAGGTCAGTGGAGGGGACAATGTGGCCGATGGGTCAACTGGCCTCTTCAACTGCAGCTGTGGATGTAGTGACATCTGCTGGACTACACCCAGGGGTGTCTCCGTCTCTCTCTACCTCACCCACCAACCCACTCACACACCCACACGCATGCACACAAACGGGTCCGAATGAAATATAATAAACCTAATTTCAGGAAAACACAAATAGCATTATTCAGTACATTGTAGTGTTTAAAAGTAATAATACTACTTATAAAAACCTTTTTGCTTTTCTATAAAAGATCCCACGCTGTGTGTGAGAGAATGAATTTCAATTCATGTTCAATAATAAATCCTGCTATTTAATGATAAAAGGCATAGTATAAACTATAAATTCCGCTTAAAGAGAAAACAGGAGACCTCACAAGCAGAGACTTCTTTTTAGTCATTTTAGTGTGAAATAAAAAGCTGCCCTCAAAAGTGGGCATTGTACAATAGTTTGAAGCTTTTTCAGAAAAAAAGACCAATAACAATACAAGAGACGTTACAATGCTATTTATAGTGAACAAAAATTATATTTGACCTCACAAACTAGGGCAACATATTAAAAATGCAAATAGTAGGAAGGAAATAGAAAAAAAAAATTCAGAAAACAAAATAGTGTTTCATCAATTACACTTAACTAATGACATTATCTGTTTCAGCAAGGTTGGGTAGTTTAGGATGGATCATCATTAGCATGTTTAAATTTCTCACCCTTAATAGCTGAAACTCCTAAAACAGACTGGCAACTGAACTCATATTTCATGTCTGGATTACTTGGAATAATCCATCATATGAAAGTGCAAAAACAATCCTGGAGATAAAGAGGGAAATATTCCTACACCATCGCTTGAAAAACAAACTGCATACGGAGGGCAAGAAATATGTCCTTCAGCAACCTGTGAAGTATATAAAACAGTTATGCTCTCTTTATAAAAAAGTTCATTATCAAACTGTGAGTATATACCAAGAATAAACAAGTGTATTTGCACATGAAAATGGACGTTAGTTTTCCTCTCTGCGCAGGATCTCGTATCAGGAGTACCCCAGCTTCCTCCTATCATGGCTATGGCAGATCAGAACAGAGTCATTCGAATTCCTGCAGAACCCATAAGAACCAAAAAAAAAACTCGAAACAAGTTGAAATTCTGTGTTCCTGTAGAGAACTGGCTGTCAATCTTTTGTTGTTACATGGTGATTTGGAGAATCAGTCAATATATCTTTAAAAGTGGTTTAAAAGTGATTTGATTGAATTTGGTCCAAACAGCGTTAACACCGACGGCACAGCATACCTGTAATCGATATTACTTATTCCTAATGGATCACCATGTGGTACAGCTCTACAAACACAGACAACCAAGAGAGATAAAACTCCAGGCACCTCCAGACAAATCATGCGAAAGTGACATTTCACCAACTTCCAAAGCACAACTCTGCCGATTTCATATCAAACATTTCTGATAACGATTCAGTTTAGATAGTTCAGTATTAGAAAAAAAAATGACACTGGAATTATTATACATATTAAAAATAAAAAATAAAAAAAGCTCATTTAAGAGATGTAGACACCACAAAACCAGTTTACTATGCAAAGCCTCATATAAATATTGTCTTGCTCAAAAAGACTTAACAAATGCATAACATCTGATCAATTGTAAGAGGTTGAAGAAGAAGAAAAAAAGGTTTTTAATTACATTGATTGTTTTTCATTTTTATCATTTTCCTCTCAACGCTTCAGCTTAAAGTGAAGGAGCTTCGCAGAGCCTTGATTGAACTAAATAAAAAGACCACGTTGAAAGAAAATATATATGCATGTTTTGAGAGAAAAGCATCAGAAACACGTACATTAAAGACACATTTGGACATGAAGAACTTCATAACGCCCAGCACCAGAGTGGCACACTTCATTCTAATGTTCTACCCTGAACATCATCCCTTACAAGCGCGGCCAGCTAATGCCACAACATACCCTAAACTAGCCATAACTTTAGATTAACATCACTCCCATTGACCAGACCTAGCTTCCTTTATAAAGGTTACTCCCATTCAAACACATACATGTCATAACAGTTGCTTTAAAGCTCATCAGCAACTCTACTGTTGTACACAACATGAGTATGATACAAAATAAGGCATTTCAGTGTTTCTTTTTTTTTTGTTTGTTTTTTTTAATATGGAAACCACTTTTGACGTTTTTTCTTCTGTTCCATTCTTGCCATAAAAAAACTGCAGACAAACATAAATTGATATTCTATATTTGTAAAATATATTTTCATATATGTGCATTTACGTAAACGAATATATTTACGTAAATGAGAATAATCTGTGAGGGTATAAAAAGCAGGATAAATTCGAGGAAGAGAAGTCTTGTGGTCAAACTGATATCCAGGAGGAAGAGATAGGAGAAGATAATAATGACACTATGCTCAAAGCAACACAACCTTGGCAGTCTCTTAAAATGTTTACTTGAATCCTTGTGAAGCAGTCTCTTTCCTGACAACTGAGAATGTCCTCTGTGTTAGTTGCTCAGCTCCTGTGTGTACGTGTCACTCTGCAGCTTCACTGGCTGCGACGGTGACTAGCTGCAGTGGGATCTCTGTTGTAGTGAGCAGCTCCTGCGAGGTGGATGTGTTAACAGTAGCGTTAACGGTAGCAAGGCCCTGCACGGCACCTGGCTGGATGTTGGTGAGGATGAGTGTGGTGGCTCCTGAGGTGATGATGCCATCAGAGGAGGCGGAGGTGTCCACGCTTGCCACCACTGCACCGCCGCTACCCTTCTTCTGATGCGTCTTTATGTGCTTGGCCAGGTGGTCGCTTCGCATGAAGCGCTTTGAGCACTCGGGACACACAAACTTCTTCTCACCTGCAAGAGAGAGAAGCAAAGGTTATATAATTATGGGTACATATTATAACACAAACACAAAATATCTATTAATAAATAACTGAAAACATTTGAATGGGAGCTATCATGTTCTATACTGCTTCATGCTCAGGTAGCATGAAACAGTAATTAAGGGAATTTTATGGTAGCCCTCATTATAGCAGGCCCAGGGGCCTGTAAGGCATAGCCAAAAGAGCTCCAATTTTTAAAAAAGCAGTTACTGGGGAAAAAATATAAATCACAAAACATCATAATCAAAGTGATTACACAATCAGGACCATAAGTATTTGGACACATACACAATTTTAATATTTTTGCCTCTGTACACCAACATAGTACATTTAAAACTATGTAATAAAGATGGTATTAAAATGTAAACCATCATTAATTCATACAGATAAACAAAACTATTACATTAAATGCTTAAGAATCACAGCTATTTTGACAAATCCCTCTATTTTCACAGGCTCAACAGACAAAGAAGTAATCAACAGACAAAACTGGAAGAAAATGGCTAATAAGCACTTTGACTGACAGTTGTGCCCTGTTCCTGAGTTATAGCATTACAAACTAAACAGCATTAATTCCACGTGTTAAATTTGCATTTGGTAGCTATTCATAGGCACACTGAGTATACGGTACGAGGCCATCATTAGGCTGAAAACAGGCTGTAAACAGACTTATCCGGGAAACTTTAGGGATGGCCAAATCAACAATCTGGTACATTCTTTAAAAGAAAAAAATCCACTGGCAAGCTCAACAGTACCAAAAGACAACCACAGAAGACAACAAAAGTGGATGATTGCAGAATTCTTTCCCTGGTGAAATGCAAACTACTAGGGGAAAAGCCTGAGTAGACTAGACTTTGCTAGTCTTTTAAACCAGAATGACTAGAAAAGAAGAAAATCATAAAGGAAAACAAGGACTCGTCCCAAATCATACTGCGTCCTCTATCAAATATGGTAGATGCCGTGTAATGGCACGGGCATGAACAGCTATTCGTAATTCTGAAGTGTGCAGAGCTATACTTTCTGCTCAGATACAGCCACATACTGCAAAACTGAGACGAGCTGCTTCACAGTACAGACTGATGACTCAACCTTACAGACAATCTTTTCCCTTTCTGAAGACAAAACCAAAGACATAAAGATCTACAAACAAGCAGTAACTGAAGGCAGGTCTGTATAAGGTCTGGCAAAACAGCTCAAGACTCAGCATTTGGTGATGTCCATGGGTTCCAGGCATCAGGAATGTTGTGAAGTTTTTGCATTCAAAAACAAATAATAACAAAAAGATTGGTGATTATGTTAGTTTATCTAGTTGGGAGATTGGTGGCTCAATGGTAGGCTTCTTGCCTGCGATGAGGATGGCCCTCATATGATTCCCAGCAATATCCAAATAAGGCCGCTGATGCAGGGCATCCCTAGCGCTAGTCCCAGAATGGGAGGACTGCATCAGGAAGGGCATTTGGCATAAAAACTGTATCAGGTTGTGTGCAGATCGGATGTATCTCTGTGGAACCCCTTGATAGGAGTAACTGAAAAAACATGTCAGTTTGTGCAATTACTTTTGAACCTGTGAAAATGGAGTTAGTTTGTAAAAAGATGTCTGTAATTTGTAAATGGTTTTTGTTTAACCTTTTTAATTAAAGCTAAAAGTCGGCACTTAAATCGCATTTTAATTGCGTCATTTCTATTGTGGAGGTTTACTGAGGTAAAATTAAGAAGACCTGTTCCCTGTGTCACCTAATAGTTTAGCACTTGTCAATTGACGTAAATTGATTTAAACCTAACTGTAATGAAAAATAACACTAATAATAATAATAATAATAATAATAATAATAATTTAAAATATTAATAAATAAAAATAAAGTGCCTACAAAATTGACTGATAGTCTGATCAGGTTTAATTACTTAATATGTAAAGCCCTGTGACTTGGATACAAAAAATATATATTACTGCATACATTTAAAGAATGGATCCATATTAAGTAGGATAAAGAGTAAATCAGAAGACTTGCATCTCTGGCATGTCAATTAATTAAATATTTCTAAATTACAATAGCCTCAATCAGGATGTTAAAATGTAATTTCTGGAGGAAAAAAATACAGTTACTATAATATAATTGTTCCTTAAAACATGCACACAATATTTATTTTGTTTCTTTTTATTTATTTGTCAAATTCTTTTCACGCAAGTGATGTATACAACTTAGCTGAGCAGAAGAAAGATGCAGCATTTGCTCTCATAATCTATTGATCAACAGCTGATCCAGTAAGCTGTTGCATGAATTTCACTGGTGCACAAGGGTAAAGATGAGTAGCAGGTCCTGCGTTGATAATGTTATCAGACACCGCCACAGAGCAACCAACTTATCTCTCTGTGCTACACTGTACTGCAAGTTAGCCCTATATACCAAACAAGCCCTAGATGCTGTTTACTGAAAGAAATAAAGGGCAAAGAAAAGAACAATATATGTCATGGGTACCTGTATGTGTTCTCCGATGTCTCTGCAATTCGTCGCTTCGTGTAAATCTCTTGCCGCAGAACATCCAGTTGCAGACAAAAGGCCTCTCTCCTGAGTGCCAGCGCAGGTGAGCTCGCAGGTGAGACGTCTTCCCATACACCTTCCCACAGCCTGCTATATGACAGACATGCTGCTTCTTCTTCCCCATGTTGGCGCCCCTAGAGCAGAGCAGAGACGCAACGTTATAAGGGAAGACGTGCCATGTATACATTATTCAGACCTCTCAGTATACATACATTATACATGGTTAGAAATATTAACATGAGATGATAAGGGTGATCTTAGGCTTGTTGAGCTGTCACAGTCAGAGATGTAATAAACAAAGCTGAACGCAATTGGTGAGCTCATTAGAAATATCAAACAACTGAACAAGATGTCATCTAAATGCAAGACTAAACGGCTACAATTTTAATTAAATTGACTTCAAATTGTTTGTTTCTTTTTTAATTGCTGTAACCAGTGGGTTATCAACAATCAACTGATACATGTTATAAAATAAATGGACAAGTCCACGATTGAGCTTTAATTCACTTATTCACTGTTAAAGGCAAAGCTAGAGCAGGGGTAATTGCATGTTATTGAGGAACAGCCCATTACAATATGCAAAACCACAAGTTTGGTGCATTTCACTGATACAGTGGTTTAGTGCACACTAAAAAGCCTGTCAAAGAGCATGCAGCAAGGGTGTAACTGTGGTAGGAGAATACAGTAACGATTGTAATGCAGCACTTCAAAATGTGTATGTGTCCTGTAATGCAAACTGCAAAATGTAACTGCATTATACCCTGAAGGGACTGGTATGTGTCAAGAGAAATGAGGTTTGACGAGGTTAGAATCTTAACATGTATTAGACTAAGAATTTATAAGCCTGAAATGTCTTGGCTTTACATAAGATGCTCCCTTTTGTAACAAGAGTGCTTTAGTCATAGCTAAAGAAAACAGTTTGTAGGTGTTACCTTCCTCCTCCCTCTTTGCAGTTGGGGCAGGTACAGGCGACCCTGCGCAGACGTTTGCCCTCCTGGCCCAGACCCTCCATCTCGTCTTCTACTAAGCGCACACGCAGGTGAGACAGGTCATTAGTATTCAGAGTGGAGTCACCAGCAAGAGACCACTCTTCTGAGTCTGGCTCCTCCTTTATCCGAATATCTAATCAGAGAAAGAAAAATCTTTTTTCTGCCATTATGGAACTAGCAATTTCCACGAAAAGTCATCTTGGGTTATCTATTTCAGTTGTCCACGTTTCATTGCATTCCATCATTAAATAAAGGAGCACACACACAGGCAGATCAGGCACAACATTAAAACCACAACTCTTACTGTGTAGGTTCCCCTCACTTTTGCCACAAGCACAAAACAGCTCTGACACATCGAGGCATGGACTACTTCACGAGACTTTTGAAGATATGCTGTAAAATATGGCACTGAGAAGTTAACAATAGTTCCTTTGAGTCCTGCAAGTTGCAAGGTGGCACATTCATGAATGGTGAATGGTAGTTGTTTATCCAGCACATCTCGCATATGCTCGATCAAACCTTTCCTGAACAATTTTTGCAGAGGCAGGGCTGATTATAATCCTGTTGAAAGAGGCCATTCCCATTAGTGACTTATGTTACCATTAGGGGTATACGTGGTGTGCAGCAATGCTGGTACTTGCAATATAACATCCACATGAATGCCATGACCAAGGTGTTCAAGTAGAACACTGTCCAAAGCATCACACTGCCTCTGCTGGTTTGTCTTCTATCCATAGTGCATCCTGGTGTCTCCTCTTCCTGAGTGATCCACATTCACCAGCTGTTCAGATGATGCAAGATACAACGTGGTTCACAAACCAGGCCACCTTCTTCCACAGTTCCATGGTTCAATTTTGATGCTAGTGTGCAAATTGTAGAAAATTTCGGCAGTGGACTGGGTCAGCACTAGACCATGAGCAACGCTCTGCGGCTGTCTAAATCCTCTCATAATTCTAATGCCAACATCAACTTATTAAGCAATCCATCCTACAGCATCCTTTATGTGAACCAAGACTAGGCAGGCTAGCTTTTGCTCACGCACCTCAGTGAGCCTTGGGTGCCCATGACCCTATCACCAGTCAAAAGTAGGTTCTATCCACTTCATATTGAAACAAACCACTATCAGAACTGCTGCAGAACCTACTCAATATAAAGAGGTGGTTTTAATGCCATGGCTAATCGGTGTATACAAATATAAAATCAGCTTTTGTATAAATACCTTGTTAATAGACTGCCTGCACAAAATTTTAAGCCAACCACAGAAGACTATTTCTTTGTATAACCTTACAGGGCTGTCACTCCTGTTATAAACATCTTAAAGCAATTTTAAACAAGTCTGTTGCATAACAACATCCTCACACTTATGATGCAGCAACAGCATTACCTCCAGGGCTGTCTGTGTCGTCAGTCTGGAGATGGAGCCCCGTGTGATCCACCGAATTAACCGTGACTGTCTGCAGGTTGGGAATCTGCCCAGAGCTGATGCTAACCGGAGTGGTACTGAGTGTAGCTCCCTGACCTAAAGAGAGGGTCTGCACTGGGGCTAATGTTATCTGTTGGGCTGGGGTTGTCTGGAGCTGCAGGTTCTGGAGGTTCTGAATACCCTGAACCTGGAAAAATGCAAAAGATATAGTAAAGTTAATTTTCAACAACAGGAGCTAAAATTATGAACTTGTTATAATACCAATATTATTTTCAGTAGCAAGGAATGGAAATACAAAATAACTTTCCTTTAAAATATGAAATCAGAATAAAAAAGAAAAAAAAAAGAAAAATTATATATATATAAAAATAATAAAAAAATAATAATAAACACTACATAATCAGTCACAACTATTTCTAAATTCATACATGCTGCATACGTACCAGCTTTCATATGATATCAACTAAATCTTCAATTGTCTCTTGCAATTGTCTGATTAAATAAAACTTCAGTAGACTTAGCCTTTAACAGTTTATTTAAAAAAAAAAAAAGTGATAGCGATACAGACATGCACATGGCATGTTTGCTCTTGAAAAAGTAGGCTGGCCTGTTTTAAATATCTTGTATTAGGCTTTTGGGAGCATGCCAACAACAACAACAAAAAAAGTCTTATTCTTTTCACATTTCCTTTTCAAACTACATAGTAGCACACCCACTCTGAACCCTGAATACCTACCTGGAAGGTCTGCCACTGTATCTGGCCTGATGGTGTGACAGTCTGTGCCTGAATGATAAAGGTCCCTGGGTTGATGAGTTGGACGTTCTGGAGAGGCTGCTGACCTTGGGCACTTATCTGTTGCTGGCCCAGCTGCCCATCACTGCTCTGGAGTGGCACCTGCTGCAGCTGTATCACCTGCTGCCCTGTGGACGCTTGCACCTGGCTCTGAGCGAGGAATCCTTCAGTCTGCTCAGCCGTGCCCTGTGTCAGCACACCTGTACCATCGATTGTGCTGGCGGGCAACTGCGATGATGATGACGATGATGATGATGAGGTCGATGTGGTAGGCACAAACATCTCTGCTGCTGCATTAGTGTTGTTGACCACTAGTGTTTGCTGTGATAGCTGTTCTCCTGTTTTCTCTGTGCCTTCTGTGTTTTCCACTGTCTGATTAGTCATGATTAGCTGTCCATCAGCAGTCAACCCCGTGGCTATCGTCTGTGCCCCGGAGAGCCCTAGTGAGTCCAGATCTACACTGTTAATGGGCACAAAGGTAATATTCCCAGGCAAACCCACAGGCACATTAGCAACCACCTGCCCCTGACTGTTAAAGGCTGAGCTTCCCAAAGCGACTCCTTGGATTTGCTGCACTTGGCCAGTCTGAGCCATGAGGTTCGACCCGTTTCCGGCTACACTGATAGCCTGAGAGCCATCAGGGAGGATCTGGATCTGCCCTGAGGCATCCTGAGCCAGCGAGGCACCATCTACTGTTGAAGTAGAGAATCCCAGCTGCCCATCAGTTGTCTGGATCTGAGGAATAACCTGGTACTGGATGTTAGGCACGGCACTGTTGGAGGAGTCTGTCCCTGACGTTAGCAAAATGGGCTGGCTCTGGAGGCCTTGAAGGCCCTGAATGGGAAGAACATACTGCCCATTGGAGGTGACTATGCCCCCGGTGGGCAGCTGCACAATGCTTGAGTCATCCTTGACTCCATCCCATCTTTCTGACGAGCTCGTTAGCTGCACTGATCCTGAATCTGCAGTCTGTGAAAAGAAAGATTATGCTGTTACCTGAGAAGCACTATACTGAAATTATAGCATTTATAAGGCTACTGCAGTTAACATGATAATTTTATAGATTAATTTGTCAGAGTAACTACTTAGATATTCTTTAGAGAATGCATCAGCGTGACAAAACTGATACCAACATAACCAAATGTTCACTCTAGCAAGTGCCAGCTTGTCTCTTAGGGGTGACTGATTCTGTTGTTGCCAGTGCACCGTCCAGAAATATTGTTTTTTTTAAAGGTAGTAGCTATATAAAATGTCTGAAACTAACATAAATAATGCACCAATCCATGTGAAAACATGTTCTTTGATTTGAATGTAACATGCGACTGTGTACAAGCTAAAGTCACAGATTAACTAAACTAAAGTAAACTAATTTGAACTACATAAACATAACAGAGAGAATAACCATCTCTACATCCTTTCAAACTTTATTTATCTTTGGAATGTATCTATACAGTATATGTTTAATGTGGTATCATAGGATAGGATATAGGTAATGTTTGTTTATATAGCACCTTTCACGGACAGCAGTCACAAAGTGATTCACATAAAATAGATAAAAGCTGCATAAAACCCACACATCACAATATAACTTAAAACAAGCACAGTAAGTTATATTGAACATATAACTAACTACAGATAGAAAGCAAAACTGTGTGAGGAACTCAGGAAATGTTGGAGCTCATGTGGCACAGGATTAGTTCAAGGATAGTTCGAGGTAACTCTTTTAATCTGTTACTTATATATTTATACAGATATTACAACCATGTGTCATACAGGTACACAAAAACCTGAACTCTCATTCTCGGCTTGCTGGAGTAAACCTTAGGTTGTTACATAAAGAGTCATCCTACTCGTCACATCCCAGATTACCACTGTGACAGTAATGATGCTGTCTGTTAGAGTTTTGTTCTGGTGCAAATGTTATGTGTGTTTAGTGTTAAATTTAAATAAACAATTAGTGCATGGCAACCACTTTGATGCAAAAATAAATAAATTAATTAATTAAAAAGCATGGTGTTGCTTTGGTTCACACGGTGGTTTTGTGGCAATCAAACCCTGGACTGGAAAGGTCATAGAGCGACCTCAGGTCGGTTGATAACACACCAAAATGAAAAACGGAATAAAACACAAACAAAAGAAAATTAAAAACAAGATAAACACGAAGCACGTTTTCATTGTTTTACCATAAGAAATAACACCCACTGCCCATTTAGGTCAAGCCGATCATGAGGAATTGTGCCTTCCCTCCTCAGGCTGAGTTAC
Source organism: Clarias macrocephalus (assembly GCA_011419295.1). NCBI lineage: Eukaryota > Metazoa > Chordata > Actinopteri > Siluriformes > Clariidae > Clarias > Clarias macrocephalus. Next base: position 79,204 of record JAAGKR010000312.1, on the reverse strand, counting down.
AGATGGGGTTAGATGGCAGGCGGTAGGATGAGGGGTCGGTAGGCGGTGTGTGAGGGACTTACCCCGGCAGCGGCAGCCCTGTTCTCCCCCCGGGAGGAGGGCGAGCCGAGCTCGCTGCAGGTGGCCGCCAGCAGAGCGAGCGGCGACGGCGGACTGGCCTACCCACAATGGGCGGGTTCAAACAGGAGAAAAGGGGGTGGCCGTTAGTCCGGAGCCACACAGGAAGTACCACTTTTTTTAAACAACAAATTTAAAAACGTGTGAACTTCACAAAAGCACCATGCGTCCAGCTACGGCAACAAAAAGCCTTACCAGAGGAAGGAGAGAGACGGAACGGAAAAGAGTACCTGATCTCCCCTGCTACCATCTTGCTGCAGAAACTCGCTTTGACTGCTGTCCACGTCTAAGGCAGCCATTTCCTCTTGTCTCCCCGGCTGTTTGGGCGCTGTACACAGGCACGGTGCGCGGACACGAAGCACAACAGCTCAGTCGGACGTACTGCCAGCTCAACTCTCCGACCACAACAAAGAATACTTCGACAAACCGAGCACAAATAGATCCGCTATCTGCACACAAACCGGGAAAAATTCAGAAGTGGCTAAGCTAACTGGCTAATGTTAACAGTTAGCACAACTGCAAAGAGATTAGCAAACCAAACCTACACAACACTTAGCCAGCATTAGCATTAGCTTAGCTAGGACAGGGCTGCGGAATGCGTCTAACGCAAATGTATTGAGTCTTACATACCAGTCATTACTTGAATTACTTTAATAGAAAAAAATCTCGATTTAATTACACGCCAAGCATGATTATATTATTCGGAGGAGGGCAGCGATCGCTGAATCGAGTCTATTTTTTCTATTTTGATTGACGGTGCGGGAAACACAAAAGGTGGAGCTTCCGATGTTGACTGTGAAAATTTGCGTCACGGACAGGATGTCCCGCCGTTCTTCTCTCCCGCTATTGGCTGCCTTAGTTCAGATTTTGTGATCCGATTGGTCGTAAGATATATCAATCGGTTTGAATCGCGCAACATCCCGTTCCTAGTCTCGTGCATTGAAAACGTTAACCGATGTTGGAGAAATTGAGTTACTGATGTGTTTGAACGTTGATGTTAAACGTACTTGGACTGAGTTATTGGATTATTGGCTTATAAAAGCGTTATGATAATTAGATATGAAGTATCTCACAGGGTGTTTATTGTATGAATACAATAGTCAGGCGTTTAACACTGAATACTCCTAAACATCAAAAAGCTGTCATTATGCTCAGTTAAGCAAGTAACGTTGTAGCTACTCGCAAAAACTTTAATTAATGTTTACCAAAGCTGTGTGGCATCATACTGACTGCAAATTACAGTCTTGTACAAATAAAGTTTTGGGAAACTGACGATCAGTTATTGAAGAGAAAGTGTTATGTCCTTTTTCTACTTTACCTCCTCCTTTTTTAGCACTCAGACATGAGTAATAGACCACAGCAAGACATGCTGTTATTGGGAATCTCTCCCATTGTCTATACCCACTTTATTCTGTGTACAGGGTTGCAAAGTGCCTGGAGCCTATCACCAGAGACTTGGGGCATGAGGCGTGATGCATCCCGGATGGGGTGCCATCCATTGTGGGGCACATGCAATGTCAATTAACCTAATCTGCATGCATTTGGAATGTGGGAGGAAACTGGAGTACCTGGAGGAAACCCACCAAACACGGGGAGAACAGGCAAACCCCATGCACACAGACTTGAGGCGAAAATCAAACCCTTGACACTGGAGGGAAACTAATCAACAAAAGGCTGGAACCACATAATGTTGACAATGATTACAATCTTTATTAATTAAAGGGTGTTTATTGTTAGCTATAACATCTAGTTATAATTTATAGTTACTAATTACAATTATGACTAATGTTTTGAGATGTCCGTGAAACAAGTTAAAGTTCTCCCTTATGTTATAGAAGCTATAAACAGTTATTCCCTAAAATGTCATTTTTTCCTCTTTTTCTTAAAGTTACAAAAAATACTGCTTGTCATGTTCCTGATAAAATGCAAATTCCTGAATATAGATGTTCAGCCAGTTTTAAAATATAGATCTATCTCTAACTATTACCAGACATTCCTTCCTAAATGGCCAATTAAACGAAAAAATAAAAAACCCTTTGTATCAAGTAATTTTCCTTTTCTAATCTTTTGTTGTGGTGAGTTCCCCATACACAGTTATGTTGTTAATATAGAATCTGTAACTATTAAACCAAGAACTGTAATATAACCCTTTCAACTAAAACTACTGTTAGTCGTGTTGTTATTAAAATACTCATATGAGGAAGTTTCTTGGAAATATTTAGATGCTTTATCTTGCCTGTGCTTGCTGAGCTGTGACAAGAATTGATTACTGTAGTTACTTGGTATATTACAGGGTTACATACAACAGATCCTCAAAATCATAAAAGAACACCTGACATCAGTGTACGTGAGAAAAAAATCGGACTAAACTCAGATGCTTAGACAATGATTTCTGAGACTAAAAAGTAGTATGTGATAGCATTAAGTACTTTTGACAAATAAAGTAACCATGAGGATATATTAAAGTGATGAAAAAGTTAACCTGGAAAGACAGACAAACCATCCTACTCATGCCACTCTTCTCTTAAGCACAGTGGAGTCAGTATGAGTGATAGCCCTCATCACTGGCTTCCTCGTTGTTGCTGGTAATGTGAGTATTTTAGAGTTGTCAGTTGAAAACAAATAATGGCACAGTCACCATTTGAGTATTTTTAAAAGATCTCTTTTAATGTGCCACAATTTGCAAAGCATGCATTTTCTTTTCTGCATAAAATATTGTCTAATACAATAACTAATTTCCACAGTTTATTTTTATGACTATCCACAGCCTTTTAAAAAAAATATTCCCTGAGCTATGTGTCATGTACTGACTTCTTAAAATTTGGTCTGCAAACTGAGGTGCTCATCAGCTTATGTAATTTTACAGTGTTTTATTAGCACAATTTCATTGTTATTAACTAATTACTGGATGTATCCTCATTTAATTTTTAACATAATGTTTTTTGCACTTGCAAACATTTTCTGTGGACTGCAATCATACTGACTGGTTGTTTCAGGACCCATCTCACTCCAAAACAGAAAGCACTGAGTATTAGCTAATCAGACAAACAAAACAGCCTAAGAATGTATCCAAACTGAGGAAATGCTACTAACTTTAGCAGTCCAAAACTATTATTAATGTTAAATTAAGGTATGATAGCTGTGTGTTAATCACTGTAGCTGGTTTCACTAGGTAGACGTAATTTGAAGAACTGTTAGCTTAAGATTGCCATCGAACTGTAGCGAGGATTTTTTTAAGGTTTGGGTGATAAGTTTACAATAATAGTTAGAAATATTTGATCAGCAGGGGACTGTATTGTTGGTGTAGTCTGGTCTTACCTAAATTTGTTAGATTGCTATGTTATCTGTTAATCGGAAATAAAGAGAACATGTTTTTCATTTAATTAACTTCTTTGAATTATGTGTATTGTGTCAATGACCAATAATTGAACTTTTCTACATTTTGTGATGTTACAGCCATACAAATACTAAATAGTTTAATTGTTTATTTATTTATTTATTTATTACAAATAAATATCTGAAAAGTGCATTTGTATTCAGCCACCTTTCACTGCAATTACAACTGCAAGTCTGTCTTTACCAGCTTTGCACATCTGGAGAGTGAAATTTTTACCAATTCTCCTTTGCAAAATTGCTCAAGCTCAGTCCGATTGGATGGAGAGCGCAATTTTCAAGTTTTGCCACAGATTCTTATTTGGATTTAGGTCTGGACTGTCCCTGCTATCACATTAATATGCTTTGAAACCATTTTATTGTAGGTCTGTTTGTATGTTTAGCGTTGTCTCAGTCGTCAAACAGGTTTTCTTTTACGATTGCCTTGCATTTGGCTTCATCAATTTTCCTATCAACTCTGACCAGCTTCCCTGTTCCTGCTGAAGTAAAGTATCCTTACAACATGATGCTGCCACCAATATGCACAGTATTAGCTTTCAGCCACACTTCGCATTTTGCCTTTATGCCAAAAAGTTCTGTTTTGGTCTCATCTGACCAGAACACCGTCTTCCACATGTTTGCTGTTTCCATACAGCATGTCACAAATTGAAAACAAGGCTTCTTATGCTTCTTATGGCTTTCTTTCAACAGTGGCTTTCTTCTTGTCACTCTTTCATAAAGGCCAGATTTGTGGAGCACATGACTAATAGTCATGTGGACAGACTCTCCCACCTGAGTCTGTGGATCTCTGAAGCTCATCCCGGGTTACACTGGACCTCTTTGCTGCTTCTCTGATTGATGCTCCCCTCGCCCGGCCTGTTAGTTTAGGTGGACAGACATGTCTTGGTAGGTTTGCAGTTGTGCCATACCCTCTCCATTTTCTGATGATGGATTGAACAGTGCTCCATGAGGTGTTCACAAAATTAAAAAAAAAAAAAAAAAATTAACCCTGCTTTAAACTTTTCCACAACTTTATCCCTAACCTGTCTAGTGTGTTCCTTTGGCTTCATAATTCATAATGCTGTTGGTTTACCAATGTTCTCTATTTATACTGAGATTAAAATACACACTCTAATAGGTGGACTCTACTTACTAATTAGGTGACTTCTGGTTTCACTGGATTTTAGTTAAAGGGGCCTGAATACATATTCACACCACAGACTATTTATTTTTTTAATTCTGAAAACTATTTTCCTTCCACTTTGCATTGGTCTATCACATAAAATAACAATAAAATACATTAATATTTCATGTTTTAATGTGACAAAATGTGGAAAAGTTCAAAGGGTAGGAATATGTTTGCAAGGCACTATAGATAGTTTTAATGTTAATTGTTTTAATGTTATGGCTGATATATGTAAATGCCATAAAAATTTCAATTGTAATTGTTTTTAGGCAATCGTAAATATATGTGTGATAATAAGAAATGATCATATAAAGTGAATTTCTTTCATTTTTCCCCAGGGGGAGTCTGCACCTGGACGCCTAGCTGTGGCAGGGTCTCTATTCAGACATGCTGGTTCACCTTTTTTTCACCTGTTTTCCTCTCTGTATACTCTCAAATACTCTTAATCAGGCAAAACACCTGGATACTACATACCTGCATAACTATTCTAAACAGTGTATCTGAGAAAAAGAAGAGGTTTTATGATTAAAAAAAAGTCTTTTTTATTGATGAACAATAGTCAGAAGCTCTTTAGCACATAAGGTCAAATAGATTTTAAGATCGAATGTTGTATGTTCAGTGTAGTGAATGCATATGGAAACAAATACCCTACACTAACAAAGAAATATTCTTAGCATAAAAAGTAATTTGTCCTAATGTTCAAGGTGATCTTTATAGTTTTCCCAGGTTATTCTATACACACATATAATCTAGCATCCATATGCTATTTTTCAATGTATGTGTTTGGTGGGGGTCTGAAAGAAAGGAAAGGTGAAATGTGTGGTAGAATGTTGTCCACAGAGGTGCTGTTGCTCCTATAACTGCTAAAACATTAGTAAGAGTGCACTGAGATAACAGCTCAGAAAGGTTCAGTGCGCTCCTGCTCTGAGACTGTTCCTGCATCATTTCCACTGTGTCAGCTCCTCCCTGAGAGTGGCCAGAGTGCAGCATTTTCCCTCAACCTTCAATTCAAACTTGAACCATTACAGCAAGACTACAAAGGCACTTTCGTTGCACTCAGGGGCTCGCGCCAGTGAATGGTGGATATTTCCAATCACTCTGCTGTCAGTCCAAGTGTCAGGTAAACACAGGCTGGCAGACGGAGCCTTTAGAGTGCTTCACAGCTGTGTCTCGCTCACCTTAGCTTTGCTCAGCAATCTTCCACACAAAGACCCCATGCTCAAATGGAAAGGCAAAACGCAGCTGTGCTCATCTTATATATTTGGGTACATACAAAAACTTAACTACCATGATCTTGTATGTGAGTGCATGTATTCTAAAGTTGATGAACTGATTTGATGACCAAAGTCATCTGCAATCATCAGGCAATCACAGTAGAAACATAGAACATGAAATTGTATTGGTGTTATTGACTGATTCAGCCCCAATAACTCCAGCTGTGAATGACATGAGTCAACCTGCAGGCAGCAAAGACAGGACATGAGAAATGATTGCTTTATGCATTGGTTTATAATACTGGTTCCTGTGATGAGTCAACATTGCACACACTTAAACCAACGGAGAAGAACTAAAGCCATCAAATTTTAAGAATTTATATCTGTATTCTACATAAATCTTATCTGCCAAGCCACACTTGATTCCACTGGGTGATTTTGGCCTTCATTCAATTGATTGGACTGAAAACTTGCAGCCACACCGGCCCTTTTCTGATAAGATCGGTAACCTCAACCTCAATCTCCATGTTTTGGTTGGGTAGGAAAGTAAGTCATTTTTAGGTTGAAAGGTATTGCATGCTCAAACCATGGTGAAAATAGCAGGGTCTGCTGACCAAGGTAAACGCAAGTGGTCTGTCAAAGTGTCGCATTAACATATTGACAGAGGTACTAGCTGGGCCCAGTGTGTGATGGTGTGGACCACATGGAGATAGCTGCTCTGGTTGGAGATTCCTGTAGATCTGGGGAAATGATGCCTCACTGGGAGGTTTCCAAACAGAAGGCTACTGCAGGGAAGCATGTGGCCAGAATATAAAATATGTCTCAATGTCATGCCAGTGAAAAGACCATAATGAGGATGCTCTTGAAGTACCGAGACCACTAAAGGTATGTACACTATTAAAACTAAAGTAAAATTGAACATTTTCATAATTTATTTATATAAATAATGACAAGATAAGAATAATTTGTTATTTTTGTATAAGGTCCTTTATTCTTCACAACCTGCTGGATCAAAAAGAAGTCTGCAGTACTTGAGGTGTCACTCGCTCAATCCATCGCTGCATGTGTGCTTCCTGAAGATCATGCACAGAAAATTTGTCACAGAAGATAGCAATTCACTTGAGAATTCCATTGTTTTATTTATTTTTGTGCAGAGGTGGACAATCTTCAGAAAGTAAACATCCTGCCACAAATTTGTTCCATCCATTAAATAAGCCAGCTGATTCTAATTAGCACAATTCTTCAATTAGATAGACAAAACCTAATTAGTTATGTGCACAGGGAGAACTATAATACATGGCATATGGTGTCTTAATACTCTTGGCCACTACAGTGTTTATATAGCATTTTTTAATTCATGTATATTACTATAGCACCAAGTAAATTTAATACTTTAATTATTCTTACAGGTATATAAGTCTGAAGTATATTCAGAAAATTATTTATCAAAGGAAAAATATTCAGCTGGAACTATTATACATTATTAGCCTACACAAATTATTTTTCATAAATCTGACAAATAAATCTGATAAAGTATCAAAAATACTTAATTGCTCATAAACAAGGCAAAAATTATGTTTTCTCTTACTCCCAGCTACTTTATATTACACGGTTTCCTTCTTTCTCTTTATATACATCACATTCTTTCTGAACATGTTTATTTCTTTTTCTTCTAAAAAACAAAACAAAAAAAAAAAAAAAAAACACAATAATGTCACTGTTTATTTCCATCCACCACCACTTTCAATATGAAAAAGTCAACATATTCTTTCAAGCATGTCACAGGAATCCAAGTATGCCATTGTGGTTTGTCTCTGGGACGAGTGGCACCACTTGATTGATGATTCTGCCATTGCAATTGTATAAGAGACGCATAGTTTCTAAAACCAGCAACTAATCATCCTGTAATATTCTCTACTTTTTTGTTTTACAATTCTGGCTATAGTCTGAATTAATTAATTCCTCTCTATGACTTCTGTATGATTCTACTTTAGTAAATACACATTTCCAGCTCTAGATTCTGAGCATTGAGTTTGCCTGTGAACATTTTTGCACCCTTAGGTTTGATGGTGTTTTGTCTCATTAGGTCAATCTGCGTAGTTTTGAAGAACTGTTTTTTAAAAAACATGCCAAAGCACAGAAAACATCAACAGTCTCAGTCCCTGAAAATCTAATAAAGGTCCCTCAATAACGCCTTAAGGATAAGCCAATATAAGTGAGAGAAAGAAGCTTAAAGTTCTACCTATTCTTCAAGACATGTCCTTCAGGGGGAAAAAAAAAAAATTTAGCCAAAAAACAATCAAAAATGTATTTTGGCATGTAAATATAAGTAATGCCCTTTATTTACACGTTTGTGCCATTTCACTATGTTCACTTGTTCTTTTTCTTTTACATGCTTTTACACATATGATAAGACATTTTGAAAAAAAAAAAGTCTGTAAAAAAAGTCTTCTTGTAAAAAAAGTCATTCTCACCAGAGAATATTAAGCTTGTATCTCTACCCACACAGTGAACACACAATTCCCATTTAATTCCACAATACACAACATTTGCTGGACTGTTGAAATCACTGGATGATATATATAGTGCGTGTTGGAAGGCATGAAAAGAACACATTCTCTATGCATGGACGCCTGGACTTCCCAGGGAGTAAATATAGATATCTCTCAAAATGACCCACAATCAAAACATGCAAATCACTACAATTTCTAATATTCTATCAGCTCTTACATTTTATCATTCATATTTTCCAGCCTATCACATCCTCAAGTACTGCAGCAGGAATGAAAAAGTCATTTCATTTCCAATACCTTAGAGTGCAATTTCAGCAGTGAACACTACACTAGACAGAATCAACACATACTTTTTTCCCTTGTAAATACGAGTAAAGATGACAATTTTTATTCAATTTCTAGTCAGAGTGAGAGGAGTGATTTGTTGTGTCTCGGAGAGAAGTGTTATGAGAAGAGGAGTGATCGCCTCTCTATTTGAACTCCTGCCGAGAACACAATCTTGCCTTGCAGCCATTGCCATGCAATGTGTATATATGTATATATATATATATATATATATATATATATATATATATATATATTCCATTCCTTCTTCATTTATCTAATTACCACTATGTTACATCAAAGTCTAGTCATTACCTTAACCCCAGTAATCTCTGACCTTTTTTGGTCATATTATATTATTTTATACCAAAAGAATTTGTAAAAACATTTGGGTGGTCCCCACAAGTTAAAAACTGTCATATTTTTATGATGAGTTTGTCTTGTATTTGAGTCATACACTTTTTGTCTTGTATTTGAGTCATACACTTTTTGCCTTGTATTTGAGTCATACACTTTTTGCCTTGTATTTGAGTCATACATTTTTTACAACTTGGGATGCAGTTCATATTGGAGTGTTGGAAATGTATATATACTTTTGATGGGTATTATCACTATTATAATTATTATTATTATTGTGGCACTTACAGCTCCTGTCGCAGTTAAAGGAATGCTGAAAGTCGTTGTCACTGCAGCATCCTCAGCACCTCTACTACAAAGTATAAGAGAATAACATGACTCTCATTAGATTTAGGAACAGACAATAAGTACTACTGGAAGTTTAAAAACAGTTAAATCATCTTTTTTTTAATAGGATGGGGACAAGCCTATGTTCAATCTGCATTCTATGAAACACACAAATTCCTTTCAATACACCTGGCGAAACACATAAAAAGATGAATCCCAGTGTGATTTCCCAAACCATGCTTCTCCTGCAGCAGACAATCAGGACAGCATGCACTGCTGAAACCAGAGTCCCTCCACAGTTACTATTCTCCTTGTCCCTCTGTCAGCCCAGTCTTTTAATTCTGTAATCAGAGAACAGCAGGTCCCCATATCACCGTCCCCACACAGCAGCCAGTCAATACAGACATCCCCAAATACACAGTGTCTGCTTCTATCCAATGTTTTATTGAGTGTGGACATCTGGGCTACTGTAAAACATGCATTATCTAAGCGGGGAGGAGAGCAGCGGCCAGCTTTGTCCCCGCTGTCAGCTGTGGCAGAGTCTCAACGTTTGATGGAGATTAATGAAGTATCAGGAGAGTAATGCGCTTCTTCAAGCGCTCTTACAATCTGGAGTAGAGGGCCATCCCAGTCTTAAATAGCAAAGCTGTCAGTGGTGAGAGGACCTTTTGCTTTTGGCAACGAGGAGTACAGTGCTCTCAGAGAAAACCAGACACAGATAATGCACCAGCAGGCAGGTAGAGAGGGGACGGACACTTCCTGGCAGGTAGCTATCAAAATCTCCTGACTCATTTGCGCTAAACTAATTCCCTTGGTGCACAGTTTGTGAAAGAGGAAATCATAGTTTTTCCCCCCCTATTTATCTTTGCCCAAGCAACATTTAAGATCATAATGCAGAAAAAAAGAGAGATTTGGTTAACACATTAGCCAATCACACAAACTATTTTCTTTATAGTAAAGTAAGACTACTAGAGGTTTAACATACACACACACACACACACACACACACACAGGAAAAAAAAAATTACAATGTTTTATTCATGGACCATCCAGAATCCCACTGGGTGACTTTACTTTTTTCTCTGTCAATTCCTATTCAAACCTACAACTAAAATGGAAATAACTCTCTTTCATTTGAGAGTATTCACACTTCTCAAAAAAAAAAATAATAATAATAACTGCCTCTGTATACATTAGGTCCGTTTGTTCCCCTTCCGGCCAAACTCAAAATAATTGACTTGAAGTGCAAATATGGATGAGTTTATGCATTCTGGTTCTGAACAGCGCACAATTAATTAGAAGAATCGATGTTCCTTTTAAAGACTCAGGAGACCATTTAATCCAAGCTCAATACCCAGACTGGCTGGATGGAGAGGGAGACAGAAAAAAAATCAATGGCTATTTGTGAATCGTGAGTATGTATTAAAGACAGCCTCGTCTCGCTGCTTCATTTGCACTTGAAAGCAGCCATCTGGAGCAGCAAGCTTGGCTTAAGCAGATATGATTACTAATAATGTGATATACCCGTACACTAGCCTATTCAAACGCCCAATTCCCACTGCTGAAATTAAAAAGCATTGGTTTCTGCCTTGGGAGAAGTCAGTCATAGAAACACACACACACACAGTGAGAGAGAGAGAGACAGAGAGAGAGAGAGAAATATATGTATCACTACGTAAAACAGGAAACTGAACCAAATAGGATCTTACCATGCTGCTTGAGGTCTCTTAAAAAAGACAAACATTGTTTTTGGCCTAAGAAAATACAATAACCATTAAAAAGTTTGTACAGGGTGTATATGAACAAACCTTTCTGTGGCATGGTTGCTATTATATTGCACCAGTAATTGACAAATGATGTTAAAGTGTATAGGATAATAAATACTGTAGAAAAATTAAAATGTTCTATTGTTTGTTTCAAAAATAAAAGCAGGTTATTGGTTTATGTGGGTTGTTGTAGGGGACTAATGTGTCAGGTCCCATGAGCTGCACCTAATCAGGGTTAAAGGGCTGTCTCAATTATACACACATCACACGCGCGCGCGCACACACACACACACATATACACACAAATGTATGCATGCATACACACACACACATACACACACACACATACACACTGTTTAGGATTACCACTTAACACTCATTTCTAAGGCTTAAACTGCTGTGGGATATCATTTTATCCCTAATTCTATCATGATAGAATTTTATCCCAAATCCTTTGCTTTCTCTAACATTTATTAATAAAACAGAGTTACAAGAACACAGTGTCGAAAGTAAATGTATTTATTTTAGTTCTTTTAATATAGATAGATAGATAGATAGATAGATAGATAGATAGATAGATAGATAGATAGATAGATAGATAGATAGTAAACATCTGACTTTTCTGATTAAACACAAGCAGTACTGCTTGCCTTATCTTACCAATAATTTCATGTGATTAAATCACTTACAGTTTCACAGCAATCTGTTTGTGTTTTCACCTGACTTTAATTTTCATATCAGTGACACTAAGTATTAATTGGGTCCTGCACATATTAATTAGGATTTAATTTTAGGCTTTTCAATTTGAGGCCTGTATTCATATGTTTGCTCCCACTTAACACCATCCAACACCCAATTAAACAACCTCGTTACAGTGCTATGCGGGAACAAGAGCAAATTAGCATGAACAGGTGTTGTAGTGCAAATACCTGCAGGGCAAGCGTTCCCTCAGGGACTGACCTGAATAGGCTACACATGCATTACAATGTCCTACCGCTGATATCCTGTTAATGCAACCATCAGTTATACTTTAACTAAGTACGTCTAATAACTGGGTTCTGATTTAAGGAGCCAGAAAACGAAGGGATCATATATTAGTCTGTTTTTGTGTTTTTTCTTTCTGAGCTAAAATAAGCATGTACATCACAGCATGTTTATAATGTGTAACAAATGATGTAGGATTTGTTCATTGTAGCCATATTAGAAATACCTGCAGTACACTAGGAGCAGGTTAGACAGCTATATCAGTCAACTGGTTGTTGTTGTGCCAGGAGAAGCTTCCATCACACACAAACACACACACAAAAGTTCTGTGGCACGGCGTTCTGGGAAATGCTGTACTTGGCCCCAGGCACTTCCCGTGAAAACGATGTGTCACAACGGCAACGCTTCTACCAGATGAGACGAACAGCAGTTAAGACAAATGTCTCACATATACCCTGGGGACGAAGACACACATCTGCACAGACCAATTAGGGCCTGAGAAACTTCTAAAAGCTGTAGTTAGACTTTAGTTAAGGGGAACCTGTATCAAAACAACATATGTTTGTAAACCACTTATCACATTTTATTTCAAATGTACATCAAGCTCATTTTAACAGTGCAATGAAGTTGTTATTGTAAACAATTTATGTGAGTTTTATTCATGGATGCCCCCGAACACTTCCATAATAATAGAGAAACTGAACAGTTTTGGCATATCTGTGGGCTTCGGTAAGGAAAGTGTTTAAAAAAAAAAAAAAAGACTTCTTCTAGTTAATAAGATTAGGTATAGCTATACAGTAGCATTATTACATGAACGACTGTGTGAATGTATGAATGTATGCAGTGCCCTTTGATGAACTGCCTTATCATCCATGGATATTAATGCACCATCTAAGTAAAAACCACACTATCCATAAAAGTGTTTGCCCTCTTTAATCACACTGCTTTTGCCTTTACAAATGCACCATCTATGCCATTTTATTACTATTACTAACCATATTAGGAACAGTGGATAGCTCTGTAGTGACTCTTTTACATTCTTTTGAGTACATGCTCTGATGCTCTTGCTCTCAGCTACCTGAAACGCTCTAAGAAATTAAATCTCCACTCTATACGAACAAACCACAGCCATATCAAAGCAGGCCAGCTCAGTTAAAAGGTCACAACACGTCGACAGGCATGAAAGAAGATATGCAGGCCTCTATCAGTGCTCTCATCATCCGTGTAACAGTCCTTATGTAAAGAATTTCACACATTATTTAACTTGTCTGACGCTATCAGTGTAACAACAGCATCTGGGGCCGCCGACAATGAATAGAGTACGCTCCTGATAGAGAAACCCAGAGATGCCAACAAAATCTGCTCTGATAAAGACAGAGAGAAAATGTTGGTGAAGCAGGTACTGGGGATATGCAGCAGGTGGAGAACAGCATTGTTTAGAGCAGCGATCAATAAGCTTGTCAGGACTGTGCAGTAATTTCTCTCCCTGTGGAAATGTAGAGGTGAGCTGTTATATGCTGTGGGACTGCCAGTTCTTCTTGATCACTGGAGAGTTCCCTCGTCCACAATGTGACAGCGCTCCCCTGGCTGCCTCTCCGCCATGCCCGAATTTCATTACTCTGGGTATAATGAAGCCCTTCTCCAAGAGCGCAAGGCTCACTTTGGAATACCTGCAGAGTCTAAGCTGCTTCCTGCTTTAGTGAAGAAGAAGGAAGGGAGAATTACAGTGATTAGGAATGACAGTAAAGGATGGACGGAGGAAGCAGAAAGTATAGGAGAAAGATGAACATGTTGTTAAGATGACTTATAGTGAGGTACTGTCCAGATATGCAATATAGTGGTGTAGATCTTGCTTGACTGGGTGTTCTGAGGATTTAAGGTATTTAAGAGGTTTTAGGTCATCTGAATAGGTGAGGGGTGATGGGAGCTGGGAGGTGATGCGCATCCCCAATAATAGATTATTTTGAGGATGTCACTGTGCTGAACTCTGGCCTTTAAACACCGCTAAGTCTGATAAAGCCTCAGAGCTGCTATCAATGCCTTCCAGCTACACAGATGATCCACATCCACACCTGCTATTGATCTGTGCAGTGGTGATCATGGCTCACTGTGACAGAGAACATGACAGGCCTCTGGCCTTTTCACTGCGGGACCTGCATGATAGTTACTGGCAGTCATTTTAGGATCAATTTCTGGCAGTAGCTTGTAAGTGTAAAATATTGTTGCAATGCAATGCAAACCTCTGCTTATACAGACTATAAAAATAATCTTTCATTTCAAGGGAATTTACGGCATAATTAAAGGTATTTTGTATTCATGTCCATCATATTTTGCAGTCATGTTCTCAGATGTCACTGTTATATAAAATTAACATACATCACATGTGATCATGAGTTGCTTATATGTAATTCTTGTGAATAATATGTGACATGTGAGCATTTCATTATTATTATTATTATTATTATTATTATTATTATTATTATTATTATGCGACAAAATTTTACTTGAGAATTTAAACCACATGTCCTATATAAAATGTAAAAATAAACAAATGATGTGTAAATTCAATAAATGTATATATTTTAAAAAAAATCACATGCGAGTAAGGGTCTGCAAAAAATATAGACACCTTATAGGCAAATGGATAAACACAATAAAAATGCTTTAAAACCCTTTTTCCACATAAATTGCATGCCGTAAATAAAAGACCATTTATATGCTGAGATGAGCTGGAAGAAGAGTGACAAATGAGCCAAACAAATGACATTCCTGCTCCACATCAATATAACTTGAGTCTGCTGGTGAGCTGCATCACATCCCCGCACTGCTCCATGGAGCACGGCTGGGAAACTGTTGAGCACTTTTAATTATGTATATAATAAGGTTGGGGTCAACATATTTCATGCCAGGAGAATGATGTGTATTTAATGACTCCAATACATTACCTTCCGTGTGTAATCTTACTGACAGAGTGCCTGTAAGTTTAATTACCATTAATCAGCATCAGGGTTTGTCTGTGTGGAGAGAAATAGATGAGTCTGTGATTTGCTTCGTGCCGGACTGCTGTTGGGGGTGACACGCAGCACATGAGACAGCTATAGGGAGCTGCCTGATAGATAATGCTCACCTCGAGGCTGCCTAATAAAGCATGCGCTATGTTACAGAGTGTAGTTTTTACAGTGTAAGATGTATTGGATTAATATAGTTACTCACTGATGCTTACCTGACAAAATGCCCTTCATTCCAGATCAAGGCAGGCTGCAATCAGTTATCTTCCAGTCTGTTGAGGACCCTAGTTGGAAAGAGCTTTTTCTTGTTTGCACCCAGACAAGTGCATGGACAGAGTTCACACTGACAAGCACTGGCGTAATCAACATCTCACCACTCTCAATGTAATCTAGGTGTAAAAAGTCACTTTTTTGCTTAGAAACAGTTTGTAGAAATTCCTTGTTTAAATGATTTATGCTTTAGTAAATGTACTTTGTTTAATGAACATGCTGTTGTAGCAGTGAAATGTAATTCAACAAGTCGCAAGACTTCATTACAGGACTTCCAAATCCTTTTATCCTCTTCACAAACATTTGCACGAATGAATGCAAAGCCAAACATCTGTATTGATGCAAATCCCTCTTATGTTTGTTGATGTGCTCAACTCTCGGCGGTCTTATGGCGAAACTGAGACAGAAGCGCAGGGGGCGGAACCCCCCTGTACAGGCCCACAAAAACGGGCCTGTGAAAAGCCACATCAATTTCAACCCAGACAAGTGCCGTCACACAGATTAGGCAGCCACAATGCAGCAGGGCCTTATCTCTAGCGGCAGGAGGAGGGCAGCCTGATCTGCGCAGGATGGAAACATTCTCACCACGTAATGGACAAAATCAATTGTTGCCCTCCTCAATCAATGCGGCACCTTCCCATGTAACTGCAATTCTCTGCGGCCTGTGATGGTGGCATGAGGTGGCCATGTCGACCAGGCTGAAGACGGATGATAAATAGCCACATGCTTGAATCATAGTGCGGGTAAAAGTGAGCCGGACTCACCTGGGTGATCATTCGTTAACTTCTCCAATCTGGGGGGAAATAGTGTCAGAAGAATCAAGTTAAAGACACATTCATAGCAATACTAACAATAAACACTGTTACCCAGTAAAACCAACTCAGAGTAATTTATAAGGATCATGTGTAACACTTTTTCAAAACATACATACAGAGTAGTTTCAGCAATGATTCTTTTTTAAATAGTGATCCTCTCCTGTATGTATTGCTAGTAATATATAAATTGATTAAATAAATAAAATAAGACATCTGAATTTTGAATATATTATTCCGGTATGAGGGCATTTGATTAATTAGCATACTTGCTGTCTCATTTAGACACATTCAAAACTCTTCCCAACATCATTTTCCATGCTCCGAAAAATCTGCTGTCACAATTTCTTTTCTCTCCGCCGAGAATTTCACATTGTGAGAACAATGAACCCAAAATGTCTAAGTTATAATTATACCTGCGATGACAGATGACAGTTAAAAACTTAATTTAGAATAAAAATTCCTTTGACTGAGTTGTTCCGTAAAGAGAGGGATCCTTGCTTTATAATGGTAATTACTCTGCCATTTATTATTCTATCAGCGCACGCAATTAAACGAGTGCGCTGAGGACACAGTTGATAATAAAGTGTGGGGAGAGTGAATGCTAATTAACCTTAGAGATGGCTGCTCCTCTCTCACAGTCTGTGCTGCTTCACCCCTCCACTTCTGTTCCTCTGAACTCGAGCGCTTGGTGCCATGACTCAGTCAGATGGTAACACTAAGCTGCCTGACCACCAGTGCCACAGTTAGCTGCCAAAGCCAAAGACGCAGCAATCACTCGCTAAAACAACTTTACATTAAGGGTAGGGCAATGGTAGCTTCGTGGTTAAAATGTTGCATTACTGATCAGAAGACTGTGAAGCCAAATCCTGATATGCCAAACTGCCCCTGCTGGGTCCTTGAGCAAGGACCTTAACCCTTAACTGCCCAGTGGTTTAAAAACATTTAATGAATTTAAGTTGCTCTGGCTAGTATTCCATAAGCCAATATTATTATTATTATTATTATTATTATTATTATTATTATTATTATTACTGTTGTTGTTGCAGTCATTAGATGATCAGTAATATGATTTAATAATAATAATAATAATAATAATAATAATAATAATAATAATAATAATAATAATATTCAAAAGTAACAAATTAAAATGAGAATTTATAATTTAAGGAACTCAAGTAAAATACTTGTTTTATTTTCCTTAAAACGTTACACATTTTCATGTTTTTATTTTTATTTTTATTTACATTACAAGTAACTGAAGCCATAAGGAAATGTGACCATGAAGACTGAAATGTTTCTGACAAGAATTTCAATAGTGTTTTTTTTTTGTAAGAAATGACTTCATGTACTTCATCAAGCAAAGTAAAACGAGTGACTAGCAAATAAGTTCTTGACAAAACCTCTTTCACCTTTAAATCTTTTTGTGTGTGTGTGTGTGTGTGTGTGTGAGAATGACTTTAATGTTTCGTGCCTGCATTTTACCGCTCAAAATGAAAAATGCTTGAAAGTCTGGCAAAAAAAAAAACCCTTCTTTGTCAATCACTTATTCTACTGCGCTTTTAAGTGTATTTCCCATTTTTCGTAACCAGTGGGACACCTGACAGTATGGGACAAAGCAGTGCCTCCTCATCAGAACAATGTGTGTGTGTGTGTGTGTGTGTGTGTGTGTGTGTGTGTGTGTGTGTGTGTGTGTGTGTGTGTGTGTGTGTGTCTAGGCCTGGGTCTGGGTTTAGGGGGGTTGAGTTGAGGAGCAATTATGAGATTAAGCCCACGTGCTTTCAGCTGGACTTGAGTCAAAGAATAGAATCGGAGAGCCACTTCCTCATGCTGATCCCGTTCACAAGACCTTTCAGTGGCTGGATCCGCCCGTCATTATTCACAACCACAACTTTCTGCTTGTTCTGTCCAAAAGAGCCACATGTCCTCAGAACTATTCCTGCAACCCCACAAGTTTATAAACTATGACCAGTAGCATGAAATGTCTGCTGTGTTGGAGAGAAACTTCTCTACATTTCTCTACCGTCCAGGTCCATCAATATCTACATCTACATCACTGAACATCTCTCAGCATCTGAAGATCTCTTAAAATCTTTCCTGGCTGCCATTTTTCAAAAGAAGAAATTTACATTTATTCAAGACCTTGAAAACTACATGACCTGAAAGACGGATGGTTCTAAAAGAGAGAGAAAATCCAATCCTGGATAATAGCAAGTTATCAATAACAGGCAGATTTTTCACTCCTAGCCCTGTGACCATCCGCTGCCGTGTGGCACGTTATTTGCATCCCTCAGGTATCACATTCTCCCCTCAAGCTCCGGAGTAATGATTCACAAATCATTCCTGCTACACTAGTCAAGGGCTGCGATCCTGTGAATAGTCCATTGTACCTGCGACTGTAATTGGTGAAGGTTTGACAGGGCCGAGAGTCGGCAGCAGTATAACAAAGAAGCTCTTCCGCCAACGCTGAGGGATGATTTTCATAATGTTGGCAGAGAGATGCTAAATGAGCACAGAGGTCTCGGGGTCCTGGCACTGAGTGACATGCGACCAGTAACACGGTCTCTCTGAGGGCTGCAAAACACACAGCCTGCTTTGACTACACACACATAGCAGCGTCAATTAAGAGATTTGATGCTCTGTCAACACTGCTTTCACGACCAATTTGAAGTAACTTTCATAATTTTACTCTATCAAAAGTCGCTCCCAATTATTTGTCCATGAACAAACAACCTGACAAGTGAACTGAAAAAAAAATGTTAATGTCAAAGCATAAATTTTTTTATTTCTGTATTTTTTTTTTTTGCCAAGCCAATTTTCCATATTTGGACATGAATATGATTATGTTGTGAAAATAATGACTTGTAGTGTCATATTGCCAGGTGTTAAGGAAATAAAGTATATATATATATATATATATATATATATATATATATATATATATATATATGATGTGACAAAGGAAATGAAGTAAAATACACATTTAAATTAAATAAATTATGACATAATATATTAGTAATATTTTTAATCACAGTACCTCCCTCAATTCATTTGTCTGTGGCTTTCAATCTGATTATGTGTCTTTGTTAACATCCCCCCCCCTTCCTCCGCAAGTCTGTGTCCTCCTACATATTTCCTTTACAGTCCAGCAGCTGATCAACTACCAGAAAGGAGACTAAAAGAGACTGACGAACCTCATTATCTATTTTAAACACACACACACACACACACACACACACACACACACACACACACACACACACACACACACACACACACACACACACACAAGAACCTGATAAGACGAATTTTTATTTGTATGTAAAGTATAAAGAAGCAAAATGTAAAGGAACAAACAAAGAATAAAACATATTATATTTAAACAGAATATTACTGCTGATGTATTTTTACTTTTGTAGATACTACATTTTCCCCTATGAATAGCAAAAGTAAACATAATATGTATAATGATGTTTCTGTATTAAAAAATAAGCACATGAAATTCTGCACGCTCTAATAGGAAAAACAGAGAGAGAGAGAGAGAGAGAGAGAGAGAGAGAGAGAGAGAGAGACTGAATGAGCGGTATGGGAGTCTAATCCCTGTCCTAACACCCTGTGGTGAGTGGCTCATTTCTCAAATCACTGCTAATAGGAAGATTCAGCACTTTCTGCCCTGTGTCTTTCTATCTGAACAAATGATGCCTGAAATTTTTATTCTTTTTATAATGGAATTTCAATAGCCTTCGCTGCAAATCTAGTGGAAATTTTTTGCATATCAAGTGGGAAAAATTAAATGTTAACCATGTTTTAATGTGATTAAGGCTGACAGAGACATTATTTCTGCTAATCACTCAGACACTGAAAAGCTCAAACACGGCTGCAGTACACGCCAGGCTGTGTCTGTGCTGTTAGACACACTTTACCACTGTTTATAGGATTACACTCACATGCTCTTTTACATTAAAGCCTTTTCTACATGAAAAATAAATTGTATTATTAAGAACATATCAAATTAATAAACACTCACATTGTGTTGTTTTAAAAAATGCTTTACAAGAGAGCAAATAGTGTTTAAGCAGACAATTAGTGTTAATATGTGAGTCTCTTAAATCTTTGCTGCCTGACTGACTCAGAAGGTGGGCATCTTAATAGCAATGCAAATATTTAATAGTGGTAGTGTTCAGCATGTGTGCTTGTGTGCTCATGTAGCTAGGCTAATTTTAGCATTTTTTGACAGGGTGGCCTCAGGCTTCAGCTCTGCTTTGATCTGCTTAAATGACACTGAGAACAGAGCAGAGGGAGGGGGCGGGGGGGGGGGGGGACAGTGGGCGGGCGGGAAAAGCCTGGAGTACAGGTGCTGCTACCTGAACCTGTGTCCTGCCCTTTTGAGTGGCTGTATGGAGTAGAACAGCTTAATTCCCAAAGCACAAGCAGGCAAAGCTCCCACAGGACCAGAGAGGACAAAGAATGGCAACGTTGAAGCCACTAAAGCTTCCATTCTCACACTGAACGCTGACAAGATAGGCTAAATCCCCATCTACTCTCCCACCGTAACTTTATTACACTCCCTGTCAGAGCTAAACAGAGAATCAAAAGCACCTCAGATACAAGACATGGCCTTATGCTTGTGAATGACCTTTAGACAAATTCATGCAAGTGAATTGTTATGAAAAGAATTGCACATGATTGGTCTGGTGTTGAAGATTTCCCACCGCTCAAGATGGACCTTATCAGTTTTGGAAAAAAGTTTTAACACAATTTTATTCATCTAGACTTACTATAAAAATACACTGCTGGGCCAAAAAAGTCACCATTTCAGATGGGTCATATTATTGGCCTGCATCAAGCACAGAAAACAATTAAGGAGATTTGCAATTAAAAGAATTGGGTAAAGAACTGTCCAACTGTCAAAAAAAGAAATTACAGTAGAACACACAGGTATGTTTAATAGTCAAAGTTTTTACATGCACAATGTGATGATGTGATGAGGACTCACAGGATTGGGACCAAACAGCTGTAAAGCCATAAGAAACCAGTTGTTAGTAAGACTAACCAGAAAAAAAAGAAGGCCATGTGATCTGATGAGATCAAACGGACACTATACCAGGGTGATGGATGTGCCATGATAAAAAGAGATAAACATGAACTGATGCACATATCATGCACAATGCCCACTCTACAATCCTCTTAAAGCAGCGTTATGAATGTTATGTGGAAAAAAAAAAAAGAAGTCAGCTGATGATTTGTATGTTGTGACCTGATTATCACATTTATGATTGTTTTTTCTCTGATGTCACACACATATTCCAGGATTCAAATTGTGAAAGAGTGGTTCTGGGAACATGAGGAATCATTTTTTAACATTAATTTTCCACCTAATCAAAGGTAAAGGCAGTCAATGAAATATTGGCATGTGCTTTTTTCCTTTTTTTTTTTTTTAGCCACGGAGTGTACAATTAAAATTGTTCAACATCTACGACGAGTCATACATTAATGCTGTTACCCCTGATTATACTCCTTGAGAATCCTTAAACAACTGGAACAACTGGAGGATTTATTATCAGAACAGTTTGCAAGAAGAACCATTTCAGGAAGCTAAGATCACTTATCTTTTTTTTTTTAAAAAACCCTGAAGGACAACTTATGTGTCTTGCACTTGTGTAAAATATAAGATCCCTAGAGTACTTAGCATGACAGATTTCTAAAAAAAATCTTATTTTGAAATATGTTGTTTTAAATAATATTTTAAATGTAATATTTTTAAATGAACCATCTATATGAGGATAAGTTTTGGAAAGCTCTTTAGGATGACAAATAAACTACCCTCGCTATGCTAATGTGAGTTCAGAATTTAAGCTGGGAGCTTAGTCATATTGTTGTAAAAAAAAATTAGCAAACCTCATGAGCCAAAGCTGAAAAATGTGAGCTTTCCTGTCCATTTCTTGCTTTTGATTTTTCTGAGGCACCGATGATGTAACCTATGAGCACAGCAGCTGATGATGAGATTGGTGGGACTTGTCATTACCAGAGATGCTTCTACTACATCTTCAGTGCTGTTCCTTTCCTTCCAAATTCTCCTTTTCTTTAGATTCACCATAGCACGTTATTTTGGAGCATTAGCTGGCCTGCATGCGTGCTACCCACCAGCTCATCAACAAAACCGCAACTATTCCTTTCTTCCCCTTTTTTTCCATGTCACGCCCAGCTGAACTCCTTCATACTCATATTCAAACTGCCTCTTGATTCTTTTTTTTTTTTTGGAAATCCGCTCTGGGTTTTGCCAGGTGTATGAGGTGAGCGTGTAAGCCCCCCTGGACCAGCAGAGGGATGGTGGGAAGAGAGGACGAGGGGATGAGCTGATGGAGGAGTGTGAGCAGGTCTGTAGAGGGCACAGTGGGACTCCTTTCATCCTCACAGCAGTGAGCGGCTGCAAGGACACAAGAGCAGACGCTTGCTGCACCCCGTGAACACACACATACACACACGCATACACATGAACACAAATGCACATGCAACAACACATGCATACACACAGGCTGCAGACAAGCCAACTCTGCCCTGAGTGGTAAGCAGAAATGGTTTATACACTCTCTGTCCCTTTTTAAGACATTTTCAGTCTTCAAGTATATCTGTTTCTCTCTCTCTCTCTCTCTCTCTCTCTCTGCATTCTACACATTTCCTTTACAGTCCAGCAGCTGATCAAGTACCAGAAAAAGAGACTAAAAGAATCTGATGAAGTTCAGAAAGACAGCTCATTATCTGTGTTATCTGCATCCTCACACACACACACACGCACACACGCACACACGCACACACGCACACACGCACACACACACACACACACACACACACACACACACACACACACACACACACACACAGCTTTTAATCATAAAACTTCCAGCGCTGCAAGGGATTTCTTTTTAAAAGAGAACGACCAAAAGACCTTGAAAATAAAGATCAGAAAAAAGACACACGACGCAAACCTCCACAACACACATTCCCCAAACACATTTGAGCACATACTCACCTCATAAAAGGCATCAGAAAAAGACGAGAAAATTAAGCATAAAGAGAGAGCAAAGTCCTACTAATGATCTTCAAAACTGAACGTTACTTTTTGGTTGCACTTAAAGGCAAGTCTGGAAGAAACTCTGCATTTTGAAGCATTACATCCCAAAAGTGTCAGGTGGTTCTGAGACTCTTTGAGCCTGGAACTGGCATGAACCCAGACCCAAGAGCACAGATCAGCACTGCTTTACAGTCCAGTATAAGCACCAATCAGGTCAACAAAACGTCTGGAACACTACCTGCATATGTGAGCTGGATCATGGTGTTACAGACCCTAATGAGAGAATATGAATGGACCCATTTTCCTAAAACTACTATTTCATATACATCTAATTAAAAGATTAGTATTTAATTGGTTGGTTGATTGATTGATTGATTAGTTACTTAGTTAGTTGATAGATTGATTGACCTCAACCTGCTAGAAATTGACAAATTAACTCATCTTAGTCCAGAACTTTTACAGAACACTCAGTATAAAGGGTTCCAAGGTTAAGCTATAACGTATAAATCCTGCATGGAAGAATTCATTCACAGTTATCAGGGCAAGGCAGTGTTAACTACAGTAGGAGCAAAAGCCAGAAGTGTTGAAGGACCCCTTGGTGGAGTGTCTCCGTAACAAAACATAGACAGATTCTCAGTTTCAGTGTCTAATTGACTTCATGTCTCCGATTCTGAGCACCCTGGGGAATGGTCAAACAGCATCATTCGTTTCAAAATATGTAACAAACCATCTGTAAACAGTGTATGATGTTCCTATTCCTACTTTACCTCAAACACTACTCCTCCGTCCCACCCCACACCACGCCACCTCACACAATCTCCTTAATAATGTTACTGATCATTGTAAGCATTCTTACTAGTGTTATTATTCTGGCCACTGTTATTAGTGGTCGTATTATTGATATTCCTGTTGCTATCAATGTTGAGTTTATCTGTCATTTTTTATCATCATTTGGATAATGTTCTCATCGCTGTCTTGAAGCTTTAGCAGCATTGTGTTCTAAATCTAAATATAGAACACACTCTGAATGGAATTGAACATGTAAGTGTATGGCCAGTCAGCTGCGCACACACAACAACATGCACGCACGCACGTGCACGCACGCACACACAGAAGTGTTCCGTGTAAACCGTTGTCCTCTAAACGTCCGGAGCCACATTATCATAGCCCGAGTGCGACTTGTTCGCAATTTGTGACAAAAATGAACTGGGGATATAAAAAAAGAAAAAAGAAATAAAACAATAACCCTCTCAAGAATACCTCTCCCAAAATAATTCTGTACCCAGGGCAACCGTGCTGTCACTCAGCAGAAGTGACTGCAGGAAAGAAAAGAGTTGGGGGTGGCAGGATGGGGGGGTGGGGGTGTAGTGTGAGGCAGAGAGAGCAGGAGAGAGGAGGGGAATCATCAAGATGTGACAATTGTGACAAGAGCAGGGAAAGTGTTGCAGCACGCATTTCTCCGTCTCTCGCCCGGCCCCGGCGCTGACAGCTTAATGTGAACCACATGCAATATTTATTCTCATCCACTGTCAGACTGTCGAGTCGTCCGACGGAGTATAAAGAATGTCACTTATTAGAATAAAGGCAGAGGAATGAACGGTAATCAAGGACATGTGTACATCAGGCCTTCCGTCGCCCTCTCAGCCCTGTGCTCTAGCGCGCAGCTCTCGCTCTGATAACAAGCTTTCAGGAGCGCTATGTGGCGGTGCTAAATTCATTTATTTATCTCATTAGAGCTGGCAGGCCGCAGGACTCAGGCTGTGACATGTGTATTTTGTTATAACCCTTATCACCAAGCTAATAAACAAAGCCGCTCACCACAGTGCTGGCGATTGCACGCTATCATTAGCCTGACTAAAAACACATGGAATCTTCATATCAAAAACAAGAGCATGGGAATGACGGTAAGCTGTACGATCAGACTTTCTAAAAAAAAAAAAAAACAATTAAGAAAGAAGGTGAGTCACAGAGATAATGGTTACCCTAAAAATTCCAGATATTAGAGCATCTGTTTTGCCACAGGCCAAGCTGCTAGTTTCGCTTTTTTTAAAAAAATTTTTAAATCTAATTTACAGTTTTTCTGACTGCCTTTGTAAACCTTAATCAACATAGTTTTTCGGAGAATTCTTCCCAGTGGGTCTCGAATGCACCTTACAACAAGAAGTCTCCATTTCCAAATGAAACAAAACGAATGCTGTGATCTCGTTGACAGGTAGAGCCATTAAGCGTTAAAGAGCTGAAAGAGATTCTTAACAAAGATCATTGTGAGGACAAGCATTTAATGGGTTGTGTTTGATCCCATTGAATGTCTTTAACCTCTGATCACTATCTCCTGTGGTAGAGCAGGTAATACACGAGCAGCACACTGGATTTATCAGTGTTTCTATCCCATAGACGGAGTATTTCTCAGAACAACAACAGGGCCTCCAGCACTGTTGCTCATCAAACGAGTATCTGGGGGAAGACAGCAGGTCTGACGGTCTTAGTTAAGATCTCATTATTGATAATGCTGGTACAAACACTTTCAGCTGGACAAAATAAGCACACACACACACACACACACACACACACACACACACACACACACACACACACAATCTTTTTTTGACATGATCTCACAGATACCTACTGACAATAGGAAGTCTTTAAGAACAGACATTAATACAGAGAGAGAGAGAGAGAGAGAGAGAGAGAGAGAGAGAGAGAGAGAACTTCATTAGTAGCATCTGCTTCTGTTTAAACTCTGCAGTCTCACTTGATTCTTTCTCACTCATTACTAAGCTTTTAGCTACAGGCTCCAACAGCAACAGGAACTCTTGTGCTTGTGGAAAAGTTTTTTTTTTTTTTTTTTTTTTTAATCAAAATGCCACAGCTCCCTAGAGGTGGAGGCTGAGAGAGACATTCTTGTGTAGGACATTATGGAAACTCAAGCCTTATACATCATTTTAGAATCTCTTTGAAACCTCCAAACATTGATTAAATGCCAGCAGTTCCGAAAGCATTGAATGGAGCGGGTGGTTTTGCACTCCATAAACTCTCAGTTTGACCGAACTGTGCCATAACATCCGTAGTTCACTTTCTATATGATCATGTGTCTTTCCTCCAAAATGTCCACTGAGGGTACTGTATGTTTTATGGGTGGACTAAACAAATGTATCACAAAATTCTCTTTTATGTGACTAAAGGTGCTCCTTCATTCACTTATGAAATACATCATGTGTAACTTTTCTATCCTGGTAAGGGGTGTAGTGGATCCACTTATTCATTCACTCCTAGGGGTAATTTAGCTGGAGAACCCAGATGAAGCTCCGACAGATATGTGGAGAACACGCACAGAATTGGCACACAGACAGCAAACTAAGCTCAGGGTCAAACCCTATGAGGCAGTAACACTGCACGGGCAGTGGGCGCAGGGGTTCTAAAGTGGGACGTTAGTGGACCTGTATTCCTTCAGCAGGACACAGGGAGCATCTGATTTGTAAAATTGTCCAATCAGTAGGGCCTAGTGTCACACTGAGGGCGTTTGAAAAATTGTAATTCATTAATGTTAAATTATTTTAACAATCGCTTTAAGAATTCTTATTTAATCACCAGCAATAAAGCTGACAGCCCTACTACAGGCTAATAAACACTTTGGATTAAATTGTAAATTACAATAAAACTATTAATTTTTTTCAACAAGTAAACACATTTTGACTAATTTTTTGGAATTAAAATGCAGTACTGCTACTACACAGTTGTCTTCTGACTGGTGAATTCTGGAGGAGCAAGCAAACACACACACACGCACACACACACACACACGCGCACGCACGCACGCACACACACACACACACACACACACACACACATTATTAATAATATCTACATCTAAATCTATTTTAACAAAATAAAACATTTTGGTACTTTTAATTAAACAAAAAAAAAATTTTTTTAAATATAAAAAATAACTAGGCTGGCCAAACAGGCAAGCAAACAAAAGCTTTGGTCAAAAAAAATTTTTTTTTTTTGAGCGGCCCAGCCAAATGTCTCACCAAGATCAAATTTGTCAGATATTCTCATTACTGTGGCGACATTTACTCCCCACAAAGGTAAAAATAAATAAATAAAAATAAGCGCTCACATACTCAGGAAAAGCATCGTACCAAGATGCTTGCTAAGTGGCATTAGCACTCTGGCATTCTGCTCAACTCACTCAGAGCAGTCATGCTTTCTTTCTCTTAAAGGTCAACACACCTACTCAAGAGGCTCCAGTTGACTTAAGAGCGCATTATAAAACTGCTTTAAAAAAAAAGAATGATTCTTAAAAATTTACACTAAAATCCATGACCAGCTATTACATTACGTCCATTCTTAATGAACACAATATATTAAAAAGTCATTAATAATAAAATAATAATAATAATAATAATAATAATAATAATAATAATAAACAATTTATGCAAATGAGGTGAATGAATAGCTAAATAAATCTATTAGTGTGGTTAAAGGATTAAGAGATGGTTGTGGTGTAATTAACTGGAGAGTGGTGGCTTGTGGAAGCTTAATGTGGAGCAGGTAATTTGTATAAGGCCATGAAGTCGGACAAGAGCTCATGGCAGAGTCAACTACATGCTCTTCCTTATCACGCAATGCCATAAAGGCATGACAAACATGTCCTTAATCATTTTTTACAAGCAGAGATGTGCAAAGGGGCAGCCAGTGACTGGAGGGGAAAGCGAGCAAGGAAGCAAGACAGAAAGAGAGAGAGAGAGAGAGAGAGAGAGAGAGAGAGAGAGAGAGAGAGAGAGAGAAATAGTTAAGGACTACCTCTGAAACATCACTTGTCCTGCCAGGCTTTGATCTCCCCACCGCAATTACATTAACATCCAAACGAGCATCCAGTCGCCACACCAACAGACTTCAAACATGCACATGTACACATTCTCACACACGTGCCCTCTACTGTACTACCACACACACACACGCACACGCACACAGAGTGTATCCAGCAGAGAATGATAATATGATAATGAAAGGCAGCTATATTCTTTTGCTGATCCATGCATTAATAAATTTGTGCATATACATGAATGTATGTATGTATGTATGTATGTATGTATGTGTGTGTGTGTGTGTGTGTGTGTGTGTGTGTGTGTGTGTGTGTGTGTGTGTGTCTTTGTGTGTATACTTCCTCGTTGGAGTAGGGGGTCAGTGGGGTGTGTTGTGGTTAATTGATGCACTAGTGAATGTTTAGAGCAGCAGCTGATGGCAAACCCCTGACTTCCTGTCAGCCCTCATGATCTGCATCAACAGAACCCATGATTAGGGAACATCTTAAACAGAAAAGAAGTTTGAAATAAGAGAAGTGATCGACAAGCATATGTACAAAATCCTGAAAAAAAGTACTTTTTTTTTCCATTTGAGTAATAATATTTTTGCTCCTTTCTATAAAATGTGCTTTTATCAAATTAGCAAAGTAACGACAGATCAAGTTTGTCTTAAATCATTTTATTTACACTGGATTGAACAGATTTATTTATCTGCAAGCTTTTCCATGTCAGTTATTCACAATTTTCTATACAGTTAAGGAAAACAGCTACATAAAGGGACAACAGTCAGAAACGTGGCAGTTAAAAAAAAAAAAAGGAAGAAAAAGAAATCTCAGATCTTAAGCAACTGACCAAGCATCTGAGGGACAGAAAGACTTTTTCATTCCTCTACATAAAAAAGGATTCGGTCAGGAACCCAGAAGGTCTCATGCAGAAGTAAAGTCTTCTTTTTAAAATTCCATTAGATAATTGAAAATATTTCAAAGCAAACTTGTTCACAGCGCAGGGGATGTATGATAATCACACTGGTAGAGGTGTAAACCATAGTTTTGCTCAACACAGAAAAGGAGTATTCAATGTTATTTATAGTTTTAGCATGACAAAAAGTATCCTTCCAGTAAATTCCAAAAGCACAGCTTAAGGCATGCCCCTCTGTGTATCTGTCAGTCCTGTTCACATTAAAGACTTGGATTGTAATTTATCTTGTTGTTTGTTCTGCATGGACTATCGCTATGTCATCACCTGTACTGTGTGAGAGAGAGAGAGGATCAGGTAGGGTCGGCGACGGCCAAATGGCAGCATGGCGTCTGTGAGGCAGACTGCCTCCATTAGTGAGCCAAGAGCTGCATTTATTGTCCAATTAGAGGCAGGCAGATCTACCTGTAATCACCTGGTACAGGTGTGAGCCTCGCTCTGCTACTTCGGCCACAGGAAGCCACTCATTGGCTGTCAGAGCTCAGAGCTTTGATCTCAGCATTGTTCCAGCGAGAACGCCTCGGGCCACTCCGGCTCCGAGACACACTCATGAGCTCCAAACGCTAGAGAAAGAGATTTATTGCCCGTCATACAACTTGAAGCATACAGACTCACAAATACTCACATGCACGCTACATAGAGGAGAGGCCTTTTCATTGGTGACTGATCATCTAGCAGTCATGAATCACCTGATTTATGTTGCGGTGGATGACAGAGACAGAGAGGCTCTGAGGAGTGGCCCGAGGAGTCATACAAAAACAACTTCCTCCAATTGACATTGCTACCAGACAGAAAAACACGGCGCTAGCTTGTAAACACAAAGCGCAGGGACGTTTACTCACTTCACAATAACAGTGCGCAAAAGATTGGCCCCGCTATTACTAAATAATGTTATTAATGAATTCTATTTAATGAACAAAATATTTAAGAAATTATTTGAAAAAATTCTGAAATATTATAAGACCATTGTTAAGGATTTAAACAGAAAGAGTTCTACAGCAGAAACTGACTGAATATCAAGAATTCATAATGTGAATGCTACAACTTTGGAGACTGAATTTGACTAAATTATAAATATAATTCAAGTGAAACAATGCATTATGCAATTTCATTTAATTACATTTCTCTCAGTTTTTTTGGTACATCACAGAATATAAATCCAGACACAGGGAGATTGGAGTCTTTTGAGCCTAGTAGTCTGTCTTACAATATATATTCAAATTTGTGTTTATGTATGTGTGTGTGTGTGTGTGTGTGTGTGTGTGTGTGTGTGTGTGTGTGTGTGTGTGTGTGTGTGTGTGTGTGTGTGTGTGTGTGACATCGGAATAAACTGGACCGTTTACACTAGAAGAACGCCATAAAACCAGGAGACTCTGTGGCGGCACATAATTCTGTATGAAGTCATTATTAAAGGAAGTGAAGTCGTTTCCTGCTGGTGATGAGACACAGATGAGCCAATCACAGTCAGGTATATAGTTATAAGCATCTGATAGACATCATGCCAGAGCTTATCCAGCCTTCAGCTGTGAACTTATAACGAAAAAAATGCTGCGTTTATCTTAAAGTTGCAGATTTGTGTCTAATGCTTTCAATCAAATGTGTAATGATTTGTGTAACATTTGTAATATGTGTAATATTTTCTGTGCAATGTGTCCGATACCTGTAAAAGAAAAAAAAAAAGAAGACACAATTATGTATTCATCCTGGTTAAATAATGTGCAAGAACAACAAAGACTATGGAAGCAAATTTTCTCACCCATAAGCCTTCAGGGCTGTGAAGCTGTCACTCAGACACAACAGAAGAATTGAAAACAAAATCTCTTACCTGTGAATGGATGCCTGTCCTTGCTGTCATAATACTTTAAAAGGCATTTCCTTTAACTGACATTTGCCATGTGATTTCAGTTACCATGTTGACTTTCAGTCTACAAATATAAATTGTTATGGTCTCTGATATCATAAGACAATTAGGCATTTTAATGGGGAATAGGAAACATGTGGCTGCGGTACTATAACGAAAGGACAGAATATCGGGCAGGGATGGTTCAGTGCGGCAAGACGGAGTCACTCGTAAGGCAACTACACAAGCGGGACTCTATAATATGTGGTACAGCTCCGGGCCGTACATAGCTCTACTTTAATCTAATGACATTAAGCTAATGAGAGCAGTGAGAGAATGCATTTATGCGGCACCTTATTTTTTAAAAGAAGAACTATTTCTGTACTTCTGTAATTTCATAAACGTCCGAATTAATTATTTTTACAGAAGTAAAATCTGAAACATGAATTAATAACTACATTATGTCATATAATGATGTGACATAATGATCGAATCTGAGCTGCAGTACTGTATTTTTATGAGGTGAGATGGTGGTTTGTATAAGGAAATGCGTGTTAAGCTACAAACATTAAGATCTGTTCGAGAAATAGAGAAGAGCAGTTTGCCGAGATGATGAAGGATTTTTCAAACCCTCAACCAAACCAAACAGCCCCCCCCCCCACCCCCCACCCCCATGGGGTCATGCTGGGAGAAAAATCAAGGCCAAGCCAAAAGAAAATGTTGTCTCAGCTCGGCGGGAGTGCCTATAAACCCTTCAGATCAGTATCAGCACAGATGTCATTAGTTTGCTCAAAAATAATACAGAAAATATTCCTAAAAGCTCACCATGCACTTGAGCTGGTTGTGATGTACAGAGCAGGGGCTTTGCTCCAAACTGGAGATTTTGCTTCAAGCCCCAGTGATATGACAAGACACGGGACCATGAACACATTTAAGTAAAGATTAAAGGCCTACCTCCTTTCTGTTCTGCTGGGGACAGTGGCGAACATGTTCCTTTTTATCCGAAGGCCAGTGCTTGATTCTGCACATTATGTCCTGTTTGGGATTAGAGGTGAATGAAGAAGCAGCCATTAAAGAAGATGAAACAGAATATAAAAACAGCAGGATCCTGGGTAATTATTTCCTAAATGCACGGCATGCTGATGCAGTGCTGAACAATGCTTCTCACTTGGCTGCGTACAGCAGAGAGGGGCCAGGAGCATAAAAGAAATGACACACACTCACACACACACACAACAAAATACACATGTACGTAAACAGCTAATGCGCCCATGTGTCTACATATATAGACACTCACCTAGAGTGAAAAGGAGAGACAGAGAGAGAGACAGAGAGAGAGAGAGAGAGAGAGAGAGAGAGAGAGAGAGAGAGAGTGTGACTTATGCATTTGTTAAAATCAGAAAATATATAGTTCTACACATTCAACACATGTACTAATACTCTTTATATGTTAACTTGGTTTGAATAAGAGGCTTTGAATAAAAGGATTAAGGAGCACTGTAAGTTATTGTTAAGGCTTCAGTTCCCCCCTGGTTCTCCGCAGTGTACTGTCAGACAGACTATATGCTACAGTAAGGTATTAATTAACAGTCCTGTAGAAGCAGGTCTCAGACCTACACAGTGCTGCTCGGAGCTGTTGTGGGTTAAGACCACAGGCGTATGTGAGCCGTGAAAGGCCTTGGAAGCAGGAATGGGTGGGAAATAGGGGAGGGAGCCAGTTATAAAATTTGCAATAAAGAAATTGAGCCTATTATTGTTGATGCAGCTCTGCAGAAATTAGCGGAACACATTCTTTTTGTTCCTGTCAACTTAACCTCCCCCTTCGTAAAAAAGAGAGCCCTCCTCCAGCCCCTGAAACAGCCCTCTCCCTCCCTTCTTCCCCTCCTCCATCCTCCCCTTCTCCCCTCAGCCCTTCCCTGCACTTCACAATCCCTTGCTCCTTTTGAATTGAAGAGGAAAGGAAGGCTGCTGCTGCCTCAATTACACAAAGGCTCAGTGATCCCCGGCTGGCTGCATTCACTCTCCCCTCAGCCCTCTCTGCAGGAATTCTAAAAGACTTTTAGCCACGTGGGCCGAACATGGGCCACCCTCTCTCTCTCTCTCTCTCTCTCGCTCTCTCGTCTTCACTCCTTCGGTCTCTCGCCCTTTCTCACTGCAAACTAGCTCCCTCTATGTCTTTTCTATTGCTCTCTCTCCCTTTCTCCCTCTCCCTCTCAGAAAAATTAATCATGTGTGAAATGGAAACAGCAAACTGGCGGTGACACAGGCTGAACCCGTGCCAGGTTGCGCTCATCAGCTAGCCGACACAGAGCAGCACCGCTCCGCTAGGCAGGTGTTAATAAAAGACACACATCCTCACACACGCATACGCTGATGAACAAACACACAAACCCACTCACGTGCAACCAGGAAGTTGGGAATTCTGACGGCATTTATGATGTTTCATTGTTTGCCGTGGACTGAGCCATCACCTCTCAGTGGACGGCAGCTCCGATACAAGCCTTTTTTGTAGCTCTCTTTATTTTATTTCTTCCTTCATGTTATCTCTAATGGACTGGCGTGACCAACACAAATACCCTCTAATTTGACTTTGAATACAGAAGCTTTGTATGGTGCTGTAATTGGACGTATTATAATAAATAGCTGTGAATGCATTATCAGCGCATTCAGGTCAGTGATTAACGAATCTGCTCATGCCTCATCGCACACAATCAGCTCTGACACCAGGCACGTCACACTTTTCAATCAACTTCACAGAGGTTTTAGCTGATGTGAAGCTGTATACACACATAGAGCATACACTAATACATTAATTATAGCCGTGCACATCTGTCCAGTAGGAAAAGTTGCTGAAATATGTCCAGGAAAAAAAAAAAGAAATTTAAAAGAAAAGTTGCATACTCTGAGATCATCATTTATGAACACTCACAAGATTAGTAACGATTGATGAAGCCTCTTTACATTATGGAAAGCTGTGCAAAGTCTGTAGAAGGAGCAATGCATAGAGTTTGAAGATTATATAGAGGAAACAGTATGAAAGATGTTCTCTGTTTCAGGCTTTTTCATTTCTTCACTAGATGCCAGTCAGCTGAATGTACTAAATCTCTCTTTCACTCTTTAAGAAATTAATCACTCCTACTCCCCCTTTCCTCCTGAACTGCCTTTGATAGGCTCTTTTCTTCAGCATCTAAAAGAGGCCCTTCCATAGATTTCTATTGGCACCAAGCACATACAACATTCGGCAAGAAGTAATGTAGATCATTTTTATTCATTGCCTCAAATTGTCTGCAATTATGTGCGTCAGTGGCCACCTGCTTGTCCTGAATGGCGTCGGGTCTGGCGGAGTTGTGTGTGTGTGGGTGTGGGTGTGCGTGTGTCTCAGTGTGTGTGTGAGAATGAGTGCTTATGTGTGTGTGTGTGTGTGTGTGTGTGTGTGTGTGTGAGGAAGATTACACTAACAGGGGCCAAGCAGGGCCCCCAGTCGCAGGTGAAATGGCCTTCTTGTTAGGATAATGAGCGGTCAGGGTTTGCGTGTGCCTGGCCTCAAATGGGGTGGCTGAAAAGCAGGATTAGCCCTCCCAGCCCCCACTCGCACACGCTCTCCGCTACCATCTACAAACGGGGTCACAGCAGACGCTGCCCTCAACATGGCCAGCACACGACCTAACACAGACTGGGGTTTTTATCTCTGCATTTAAAGATGTGAGAGACAAACCGTCTGAACACAAACAGACTAAGATGCAGGCACCTGGAGAAGCTTGTACTGCTTCATTACACACACAATGTCTGTGCTACTGTGACAGTGACACATATAATTGGCTATAATAAAACCACCATGCTGCAGAGTGAAAGAAAGGAAAGATGGAGAAAGAAGGAAAGAAGGAAAAAGCAAGGAAGGCAGGAAGGAGGGAGAGAGGAGAGAAAGGTAAAAATGAAGGGAAGAAAAAATTGGAAAGAAAGAAAGAAAGAAAGAAAGAAAGAAAGAAAGAAAGAAATAGAAATAAAGGAAGAAACACGCATGAGCTGATCTCTACTGAAGCTCATTCTAAACATTTACTGTATCCATATCTACTGTGGGATTGTGGGTCAGCCATTGAACAGCCCTTTCCCACAATGCCATGCTGTGTGCTGTGTGGGAGCCGCACTGAGCGTATGTAGTGCTATGATTTGAGTATTACTTCAGATGAAAAGCTGCTGGTGGAAACACTTTCATTAGTGCAGCGTGGTGACCCGGGTTCAGCTTCTGATTAAGTATCTCTCTATTAATGAATTCTGCGGCAGGAAACCCCCTGACCCTCCGGTACTTTCACTCTCTACAGAAACAGAGAGAAATGGGCCAGGGGGAGGAGGAGTGCAGGGGAGGAGAAGGAGATGAGGAGAGAAGGAAACACATACAATTTTTAAAAATCAGATTAGAGCAGTGCAGCTTAGCAAAATGTTTGAGGAATATCATTCTACTAGGTTAAAATAGATTCAATCTGTTATGTTTTTATGTAACATTTCCAACATTTTTGGTGGGAACATGATAGTTGCATGATGTTTAACACTACTGCTTCCAGAATTTGATGTTTAGACCATCCAGGTACGTCTAATAACTTCCTAAAGAAAACCATACCACAGATCGCTTCACAGCATTGTTACAAATGGTTATTGATAAATCAACTTTTTTATATATATATATTTGTGGATATTTGGATAATAATAATAATAATAATAATAATAATAATAATAATAATAATTTGTTAATAAGTTATAAACAAAATCAAAATGTCACCTATTTGTGTCTTTTGATCAAATCCTTGATCATTTCTATCACAGTTTGTATGACCAACTTCATTTTAACTATATAAGAGTCACTTTTGCTAGCTAACTAACTGCTGTATAAATTAGCTATCAATAATATTTATATTTATATATCAATCATAAAGAGCTTTCTAACTACCCAGAACAATGCTTTCACAACCCCCCCCCCCCCCCCCCACACACACACACACAACCAACCAACCAACCCTTTACACGTGAATATGTTTTGAAATTCATAGATATTCAAATGTTTTATTTTTGAACTTCCTTAAAAGTTTAGTATATTGTGTTATTTTTATATTTCTATCTTCAGTGGTTAGGAGAAATTGCATCAGGTACACAAGTCTTTTTGGTCCCTCTGACCTACATTGGCATTATCCACCAAACTCCATCTAATATCTTCCAGTGATGACAAGGGAAAATCAAGGACACTAAACTGGGCCAATTAATTGGAAAGTTGATTGGGTTTTATGGTTAAAAAATGTTCTGCTGAAAAAAAAATACAGTACACAGGAATCAGTAACCCAGATGTTGCTTAAATCCAACCTGCAGAATCCACCTTGTGTACTGCACTTCCTCAACAGCAAAAAATATAATAAATGATAATTACCAGCACTGACAGTGTCTCTGCCTTAAATATACTTGTGATCCAAGGATTCATCTGTATAGAGGGTTTTGGTAAACTGCGCTGTTTAGATGAGTCACATGCATGCCATATTATATGCAGTTATAGAAGCGGAGTGATTTAAAACCATGCTATCCGGTGCCATCAAGATGAGGACGAGTTCCCTTTTGAGTCTGTTTCCTCTCAAGGTTTCTTCCTCTTGTCGCCTCAGGGAGTTTTTCCTTGCCACTGTTGCACCTTTGATAAGGTTATCATTAGGGATAAATTTAAAGTAAAAAACCTGTGCTTTGTGTCAGTCTCTACTGTATAAAGCACTGGATACAGATATGATTAATCAGAAGGACCAACAATGTATCATTAGTTCATGCACATCCTGTAATATCAAACACAAAGTCAATTAATTGTACCACTTTTATCACCTCTATCTGAATTTTGTGCAATAGATTAACTGAGTAAATGGTAAAGTGTCCTAATCAGGGAAGTGATTAGATAATGGAGCTCTTAAACACTTACGATCTCATTCTCTAGAGCTGTGAGCAAAAGCTACATGTGTTTGCATGTGCAAATAGCAAACAGCAAGGAAACAGAGTCGCCTATGCTCCTGATGTTGTGAGAATCAAACACCCCAGAGTCTGGGGTAGGGACTAATAAGTAATGATGGGAATTCTGGCTACTTTCAGTGAGTCAGATCATTTGGCACATCTCAGAAATAAGACTCACCTCTTTCTGCTCTCAATTTGAAGAGAAATTTCATTTCTTCAACGGAAAATGTTTGTAATATTTAGTGGCTGTTCTTATGGTTAAAAGTGTTTATTAGAATCAGTGAATACAACATCTCAGATTTAGAAAATATGTATCAATGGAAGATTTTTGATAAAAGTAAGTTGCAGGACTAATATCATTGCCTGCATCTGTTAAAAAGAAAGAGGAAAGAAATATATATGAACCAACCAAAGAACCAATTGGTTTTGTGAACACAGCATTATTACTAATGAGTAAGGCATTTGGCAGAATTTGACTTTTGTCCTCAAGCAATTTAACTCTTTACTGAATGTATATTAATTACACATTAACTTTCAGATCATATTTGATAACCTGCTTATTTTAATTATAGTTCACTAAGATTTGTTTATAATAACAATTATTAAAAATATTGAGAGAAACATTAATTTTTTAAAGCAACTGTGTTACTAAAAAGGAAAAATTTCTAATTATACTTTAATGCAGTAAGCTATTTATCTGACCCCTGCATTACGAAACAAATTCTCGCCTTCAAATGTATAAAATCCAATTTAGTATCTTTCATAGGCACAATTGCAAACATTTCAGCTTTTTCCACTAATTAAGCATTAATATAACCTAAAGTAAAAAAAGATCTGTTACTTAAAAATGGCACTGATATAATGTTTTACTGGAAAAATAAACTAATTATATTTTTCTCACTACAGATGTTTAGATGTACACTAACATTTTAGAGTTGAAAGACATGAGCCAGTATGTATGGCATGTGCTTATTCCTTCGTCACATCTGTTCCTTACTTTCCTTCTGGCAATTTTCTGTGACTTCAAACTTGCTACATACTATATATCAATCATTCATCACAGGAACCATGATAATGTTGGCAAACAAGTTTCAGCAATGTTTCATTGAGAAACTCTTGATGATTCATGCTAATGCTATATGACTAGAAATGGCAGACAGGCAGAGGAGAGCTGACCGAAACTTGTTGATACTGAGCTGTTTACCAAAATTTTGCAAAAGGGCCTTTACAATAAATAAATAAATTCATTCATTAATTAAAAAAAAAAAAGTTGTACATTGGACTGAAAAAATTCAAATTGTGTAAACAAATGATTCAGGACTACAAGCAACCCTAGATACTTCCCCCCAAAGTTCTAATCTTTATGTCCAGTTATTCACATGCATGCCGACACACAAATACTTACAAACACCAACAAATTTTAATGCTATTATAACAACATTGTAGCAAGCTTTCATTTTGGATTAGAGTGCTTATTCCCAAAGAGGCGCACAAGCAGTGAGTCACAGGAGTGAGTCCAGGTGTGGAAAAAAGTCTCATCACTTCTTATCTACTTTCAAATTCTCACATATCAGAAAATTAATACAAACAACATAAGTGCTCCTCACCCATGATATCATAAAGCGGATGACCTTTAACACCAATAATAAAACACAACACACACAACCTACATACAGCATTGAGTTTCACGTCAAAGTGCCCTGTTCCTAATTCATGTCATCCGAGGCTGAGCTTTCTGGAAGGAGCTGTCATCAGGCTCTTGGTTGTCCTGCCGAAATGACGTTATCCAATTATTCAGTGCCTAATCAGCCTGTTTTGGTTGCTCTCGTCTCTCTGAGGTACTCCACAGTATAAACAGTTCACTTACTGCACACAGAAAGGGGCTAATCAAGGGAATTATTGTTTTGCTGCTCCAATTTGCCAGCTACGAGTTCTGCACTGATTGGGATGAAAATGTGCTATTGTGTGCCCTGTTCATGCTTGAACTTCAAGTGAAAATAATGCTATGTGAATCACTCCTGGATGATAAGAGACGTATGAATTAAAAAGAATAACACGGAATTTGAGTTGCATTGCATTTTTCTTACTACAGAGAATTGTATTTCTTTGCGACTAATAATTCAAGCAAAGATGAAGACTGGCTTCAGGGCACGTGAATGAGGCGCATTTAGAAATGCAACAGGAAAGAAAAAAGGCAAAGGGATGAACAAATTAATTGAAAGTAGAAGAAACATACTCATGGTTTAAAAATGGATACAAACAGGAAATAAATAAGAGGCAGGAAGCACGCTTCTGAGAACACATCTGTGACAAAAACATTATTGCTCATCTAACTACAGTATAAGCAGGGGTTGTTTTACAGGGATGCAGACAATGATGGAAATATGCTATGAGCAAGGGATCCAATATAAAAGCCCTGTAGGGTCTCTCCTCTGCATGGCTGAAAGGAGACTTACATGTGGAGTAACATAGTTATGTATTTTATTACCTGGACAGAAAAGAGACAGAGACTAAAAAAGGCTAATATTATGCTTGGACACCGTGAGCTCTAATAATTATGGATGGTGTGAACACAGATGATAAGTCTGCAAAAGTTTTCACTTTGGGCCTGCCTACTGGTCTGAAGCAGCATCAGTTTCTACCAGAGAACTAGAATTACAAAGTAGTTGGATGGAATCCTGGAGAATTCAGGGATGGCTGAGTGTTATGTGGAAAGTCTGTGTGAAACTGTCAGGCTTGGGATGTTTTCACACTTGCACCTTTTTTTTGGATGATAGGCCATTTTGAACCATTTGGGTGTGTTTGGTCAAGTGTAAAAGTTGTTTTTGAACATGAGCAGTTCTGAGAACTGAGCTTAAAAACGGTGGTCTAGGGTTTGCTTGAAGTGAGCTCGGGTGTGGAACAGACCATGTCAAAGTGATCAGCTTTGAGGGCCATAAAGCAAATACCATAGTGGGGAAAAGCATGCCGTCGCAATATTAGGAGCAAAGGTGGTAAACACGATACAAATCTAGACTTAAAATCTAAAAAAAACAAAAAAACAAATAGAACAAAAATTATAAAATTGCTTAAAGGTATAAACATAGCAGAAGTGGCAAGTGAAATTCAAATTTGCCACGATAATAATCTCTTGCTAACAAGTTAAAACTGATTCTGGTTTTGAAAAAAGCTGTGTCCTTATGACTACTTAATTATGCTGTAAATACACTACCTGGCCAAAAAAAAGTCATTACCTGAATTTAACTAAGCAAATAGGTAAGAGCCTTCCATTGCATAATTACTGCTGTGATTAATATGTTTTAGCTGGCAACAAATTATTTAATCCTAACTCGTTCAGTGAGATTGGGTCAAATAATTGACAACTAAGGAGATTGCTGAAACTACTAAAATTTGTTGAGAATTGTAAAACACATTATAAAAGGTGAAGGATATTGGAAAGAGAACTCATAGGATTGGGACTAAACAGCTGTGTTGCCGTAAAAACAGCTATTATCAGTGAGGCTAATCTGAAAAACCTTTAGTTTGCTAGGCAGCATAAATATTGCACTGTGGAGCATTGGAAAAGGTCAATGTCTGTTGTAAAAATGATGGGTGCAACTGGATAAGATGGAAGGTGAATGAAGTGATGCACCCATCACGTATAGTGCTCACCATAAAAGTCTGTGGAGGCAGTGTTATGGTCTGGAGTTGCTTCTGTTGGTCAGGTCTAAATTCAGCAAAATTATGTGCCCAAAAAAGGAGGTCAGCTGACTACTTAAATATACTGTGAATGACCAAGTTTTTCCATCAATGTATTTTTTCTTTCCTGATGGCATGAGCATATTCCAAGACCTATTGGCCATGGGCCTATTGGCCACCACAGATTCCAGACCTTAACCCATTGAGAAAGAAGGCGTTACACAGCGTTCCGACTCTCCCATCTTCAATATAAGATTTTGGAGATAAATTAATGTGACTCTGGATGGAAATAAATGTTGTGAATTATGTTGCATAATCTTAGACAGCGAGAGGGAGAGAGAGAGAGAGAGAGAGAGAGAGAGAGAGAGAGAGAAAGAGTTTTTGCAGATTTGTCAGTATCTCCTGGTCCACCACATGCCAAAATTTCCTGCATTAGATTGAGATATGGTGATTCTGGGGGGCAATACAGCAAACTCATCGTCATGGTCAAGAAACCAGTTTGAAATTATTTTAGCTTTGCGACGTG
Organism: Clarias macrocephalus; assembly: GCA_011419295.1. NCBI lineage: Eukaryota > Metazoa > Chordata > Actinopteri > Siluriformes > Clariidae > Clarias > Clarias macrocephalus. The sequence goes on along the minus strand of JAAGKR010000312.1, from coordinate 38,082 downwards.
GAGCATTATTAAGGCATTGATGGCTCAGTGGCAGGTTTCTCGCCTGCCAAGCTTCAGGCCTGGTTCAATTTCCACCCAATGCCCAACTCTGTATGCAGGGTCAGTTCCAAGCCCAGATAAAATAAGAGAGTTGCATCAGGAAAGGCATCCGGAGTAGAACCTGTGCCAAGTTATGTGCGGATCTGATGGTCCGCTGTGGCAACTCCTTGACGAGAGCAACCGAAAGACTAACAACAATAACATGTAGCATTATTATGCTGAAAATAGCCATCAGAAGATCTATACTGTGGTCATAAAGGAATACCAAGTACTAAGGGGCCCAAACTGTGCTAAAAAAAGGTTTCACCACCACCAGCCTGAACCATTGATACAAGGCAGGAAGGAGCCATGTTTAGAGCCATAAATAGAGACTCATCAGATCTGGAAATATTTTACCAATCTTCTCTTGTGCAATTATGATGAACCCATGCAACTTACAGCCACCGCTTCTTGTACTTAACTGACAGGAGTGGCACTCAGTGTGGTATTGTGCTGCCATAGTCTAACTGCTTCAAGGTTTTTCAAGGTATATTCAGAGATGCTCCTCGGCATACCTCCATTGTAACAAGTCGTTATTTAAGTTACTGTCACCTTTCTATCAGCTTGAACCAGTCTGGCTATGACCTCCTATGACCTCTGGCATCAACTAGGCATTTTCGCTCAAACACCTGCTGCTAACTGGAAATTTTCTCTTTTTCAAACCATTGTCTGTAAACCCTATAGATTTTTGTGCATGAAAATCCCAATGGATCAGCAGTTTGGGAAATACCCGGACCTGCCTGTCTGGCACCAACAACCATGTGCGTGTGTGTGTGTTTGGTCACATATTGTAATTATGGTGCTGTTCCTTGACTATAAGCTTATTTTAAAAAAAAGCTGGTTATACAACCTGTGGAATGGTAAAAGAATACTTACGTCTCACAGTACTTCACTTTACAGATTTAATGTAAATACAACAAACTTACTAATACGTGAGAGAAAACCTGGTGAAAATCCTAGCATCCTCAGCTGCTGAGAGGATTCAGTTGCAGCAGCTTTCCTCTAGCCTTCTGCAGAATAGCAAAGCAGATAACAAAGACACATATAACAAATGCTAGCTTAGTTGGTATGCTGTATCTGGCAATATTTTGTGCAAGACAAATGGAGCTGTTTCATAACATGTCATGTTTAGAGAATTGCATTTTTTTGTGAACAATGGATGATATTTGGCTTAAACCCTTGCTTGTGTTGGTAGAGTCTATAAAAGTTGAATCAACTACTGATCCATGCATAAATACAGCCACAGAAAGGTGTTCCTGCTGCTTCCTGTAATTGTGCTTAGTGTCATACCTTCTTCTGTGTTCTTTTTTATGAAACAGAAGTCTTATTACAGCACCAACACCCAGATCGCCACATACAAGTAATTCATTAGTACTTAGAATGTAACAAACACATAATATAGAAAAGCGCTTCATACTCTTCATTTCAATTAAGTAATAAAACCATTCAGATTTTCTAAAACTTCAACCATCCTGAGTCATACCCTTTTATTATATATATCTTACCAGACATCAGTTACGACATGTCAGGACCTTGTATTTCCTCAGGACATAGAGAGATAGCAGGCAAAGAGGACACAGAAGCAAAGGGAAAATCCTTTAACAACAGGACTGAATAGACCTCTGTAAAGACCGCTCTTATGAGGCTGCGGCGCCACGGCAAGCCACAAGTAAGACTGTAAAAGCAAGTAGGGGAGGTAGGGGGAGCTTCAGAAGTCAAGTCTATCTGGCACTTAACATTTTACTGCTGTGTATTACTTACTGTATGTTTGGAGAGCCCATTAGCAGGTGTGTCTTTACTATTTGACCTAACAAAGGCCTTTATGTTTAAAAGAGTCAGTCTGACTGGATCATTTCTCAATGAAAACAGAGCTGCTGGGAAGTGCAAGTATACACACACACACACACACACACACGTGCACACACACACGTGCACACACACACGTGCACACACACACGCGCACGCACACGTGCACACACACACACACACGTGCACGCACACACGCGCACGCACACACGCACACGCGCACACACACGCGCACACACACACACACACACACACACACACACCTTGCCTTCTCACTCACTTTGATGCGTGTATGTGTGTATCAAAAACATATTCACGAAATTTTCTTAGATTAATAAATTTTCTGTGAAATAAAATGACTTAAATATTTTTTTAATAAGTAAATTTGCTAGAAGTTTTCTAGAATAGTTGCAATAATAATGAACAAATAATAAATTAATTAATTGCTTATACTACATGTTCTGGAAGTGGAATGAGAAATTAATAATTATCAAATCTGTCGCATTCAATATTTTAAATATCACCAAAACATTAAACCAACAAATAAAACATGAATCCCGTTTTGTAGGAAAAATTGATAAACAACAAATTTACGACGGATGCAGAAAATGTTCCTATCGTCTGTTTATGATGGCTAGAAGATCACGTGATCAACATCATTCACTCAAATTACAGTGTTCCATGGCAGTCGACTTCCTTTGCAAGTATTCACACGTAAAAAAGGAAGAGAACATCTATATCACTAGCATTCCTTGGCTCGCTTTTAAGAGGTTCTCCACAAATACACGGCTGCAATTGCCTTGGTATTCACAGCCATAAAAGCTACTTTATGAGTCTGTCAGTAAAAGCAATTCAGCTGTGTCTTCAGAGCAGAAAAAAATAATCATATAATAAACAACTATAGTGGACTAACTTTGCTTGTGCTGTAGTTACAAGAGGATTTGATATTTAAAATGAAATGAATTGATGTCATGCAACTTTGGAGCCGCGAGTTAGAAAGAGAAAATTAGTTCAATTTAACCGTGTGTATATAATACTGTGTCCATTTATAACTACAGAATGTCTCATCTATTGCTGACAGGCATATCTTTTTGAAATATAATATAAAAATACAAATTAATCTACAAAGATTACCAAGGTCAATTTCTGTAATGCATAATTAACATCCTATTATGGAATACAGTGGGAATTGGTTAGACATTGATAGGGAACATAACCTTTCAAACTAGCATCAAGATTTATGCAGGCGAAGAATAGATAGATCAAGACAAGCCTAGATTTCATTAGCTTTGAGAGACAATAATGGTTTTCATTCCTCTTTCATTCGAGCCCACTCTTTCTGTCATTTCTCCCAACCCCATGAGTCTGAGTGGAGCCTGATTGAAAGGAACCATCATATGCACATCACTGTTGCCCCACATCATTCAGAGAACAAACCGTTTTAGAACCTTAACTATAGCAGCAGCACTGATTGCTCAGGCACCGGCAATTTCCTAACCAACCACCACCTGAACAATGATGTGTTCAGCCCTCTTCTCCCCAGCCTTTCAGACGAGGAATCATTTCACAGTTTGGAACGAGATCTCCATAGCAACTCCTCTTTGAGGGGTTTAGAATCACCATCCAGTAATTCTATGATCATCAGCCACAGCCATTCCCAACCGTTCTTTTCAGAGCGGCCACAGAGGAGAAGAGTGAGGGGTGGGTGGGTGGAGGGGGGGGGGGGGGTTGTCTGAGGGGGAGGAAGTGCTGAAATTCTACAGTCTATTTCAGGCAATTCATGTACACAGTCTCCATTAGAATTCAAAATATTTCGACCTTCAATCAAGCAGCGTTATGTGAAGCTGCTTCGATCTCCAGTCAAGACGAGCAAATGTTTTAGTCTAATCACCCAGGATGAGTGGAGGCAGACAGAGCCTACTCGATCGGAGGCGAATCAAAATGCTCTTTTTAAACACTAACTATCTCAACACAAAGCGCAAACACACAGCGCAGGATTCGGACCCCCTCCTCTGTCTCTGTCTGTCTGCAAATGGATCCTAAAATACAGTAGATTTGCTCAGTGACTATAATCACATTTCACATTATGACTGCGGAGAGGGTAAATGCATCTTTGTGTACTGTAAATTGGACAGATTTTCTATGTGGTTGTACATCTAACTCACTGTCCAAGGCCTCTGTCTGCTCTCTGGCTAACAAAAAAACTCACAAAACTAATATCCATGGCTATGTATGTGCAGTACAGAGCACATAAAATAACAATGCTGCAGTATACTGGATACCTTCTTTGCCTGTATTTTCTGCCCAATTTAGCGATTTCTTCATACAGCATTGTTTAATATTGCATACTGGTGCTTTTTTTTTTTTTTTTTTTACTACTTGACACATTATGCAAGACAACATCTCTCAACAATCTCTGGTACCTTGAAGTGCTGAACGGTGTTTCAGAATGAAGCCAAGTGACAATTCACTTAGGTAGTCAAGTTGATGAGCACTCGATAAGTCTAAAGTGAAAACTGGGATTGCAGCTCGACAACACTTTTCATGACACGCAACACAGTGCACTTGTTAACCTTCGTTGTAAACCACAATAAATAGTCTCTCCACAATAAACAGATGACCACAGAATTGTTGCAGGCTGCAAGAAGAAATATATGGAATCTGATCATGAAATCCTGCCAGGAATATAAAATGCATGAAATATATTTTTATAGCCGCAACAGAGGAAAAATGTCTCGGCCACCTCTGACAATTTAGAAGTGCTACTGAGTGTAATTCAAGACATTGTGGTTATGCCTATAACCAATGACAGCAAAGTATCTTGATACAGCATATAATTTTTATTTCTATTCCCCGAGTGAACATGGAAGGATTTACCTGATTTTCCTAATTGTCCAACAGCATTTCTGCAGCTTTATCAGGGATATGGTGCTGTAAAATAACAACCTCCCTCTGTTAGGTTAAGCTATTTTGCAACAACTATTCCACATGCCTCTTATTCTCAACAGCCTCACACAGGTGCTGGTGTCACTAGCGATTAGTAAGTAGGAGGGTTCAGAGGAGCCAAGTATAACAGTAGAGGTTCGAATGATCAACCACATCCAGGCCATGATAAAATGTGCTGCGCTGGGACATTTTGGTTGCTCCAGATATTGAGCAAGAATAACAAGTTGGGATGAAAAGAAATTGTAAATGTGTACCAGACTAAGGAAACTGGGAATGGATGAGAAATACAGACAAAGCAAGGGAATGGGGCAAAATGCAATCCTCATCATCACTGAGAGGAAAAACAAACAAATTAAGTGACAACTTTGGAGTCTAGAATAGAATAGAATGGCAAATCAGATTGAATATAATCGATTACATATGTATTCGAACAGAATCAAATACATATGTAATGGAAGACATAAGGTAGAGACAGAAATGTACTGTATCTTGCTTTTGTGGGCAGGGGTAGCTCAGAGAGTTACGGCACTGAGTTACTGATCGTAAGGTCAGTGGTTCGAGCCCCGGCCCCACCAGGTTGCCATTGTTGGGCCCTTGAGCAAGGCCCTTAACCCTTTCTGCTCCAGGGGCGTTATAACATGGCTGACCCTGCGCTCTGACCCCAGTTACGCTGGGATATACGAACAAAGAATTTCACTGTGCAGTAATGTATACGTGACAAATAAAGGCTTAACTTAACGCACATCATGTACTGTATATCTACACACACAGGTCCAGTCACTCTCAGGCCTCTATGCAGGAAACTTCCCCTCATAGAACATGAAGCATGCAGCATATGCTTTCAGCATCTTCTCTTATAGTTTTTGGAAGCTTTCTCTGAAAGTAAGTCTACTATTTACACAGCTTTTCAGTCATTAGATGGTCAAAAGGAAAAAAAAATGTCTATAAGGCAATCACAGGACTGTTGAGCAACCCAAGATTCTATGACTTCAAACAGCTGAGCGTGAAGCTGCAGATCTAGTTCAACTGCTGCCTGGCTTCAGTCAGACTGCTGATCCTGTCTGCTGGCTGTCTCTGAAAATCTGCCCGTACAGCCATGTAAAATAACTCAGAGTTCTCTACAAAGACATACTGTTTGCCAGTCAACTTCAGTCCGTTTTTTTAGACCTTTTTATTATTAATGTTTTAGCAATTCTATTTGCCCGTAAAGACATGCAGGTAAAAACCTTATTATACAGGACTATACACTTACTGTCCAATATATTAGGATTATTTTAGGTTCTAATCAACCAATCATGTGGCAGCATAATGCAAAAAAAAAAAAAAAAAAAACATGCAGATACAGGTCAAAATACAAGTTATATAAAAGTTAACTGATCAGAATAAAAAGGAAAAGGCATGTTCTCTGTGACATTATGATAATATTGTTGGTACCAGAGGGACTTGTTTGAGTACTTTTGAAACAACAACAGTCTTTAGAATTTACACCAAATAGTGTGAAAAAAAATCACCAAAAAAAAAAAAAAAACCCACTGACTGAGTGACAGTTCTGTGGGTGGAACACCTTGTTGATAAGAGAGGTTAGAGGAAAATAAACTGCTGCTAGACAGGATAACGTGACTCATATAGTCTGTCCGTACAACCATGGTGAGCAGAAAAGCATCTCAGCGTGCATAAAACATGAAACCTTGCAGTTTCAACAACAACGTCAGGTCCCACTCATGTAAGCCAAGAATAGCCTGACCCAAACTGGGCAGTTGAAGATTAGAACAACAAAAAAATCAGCTGGTCTTTTTCCATCCTTTAATCATCACATTTTTTGGTGAGGATGTGCCATGATAGTCTCAGATTCTTATTCTTGGATGAAAAAAGTGAAACTTTATGTGGGCTTCTGTTGGTGTAACCCATCCACTACAACATGTATCATGCATTCCAAGAAGCTTTTCTCCTGACCACAGTTGTAAAGAGTGCTTCTTTGAGTTACTGAAGATTTTATGTCAGCTCAGAACATTCTCCTCTGACCTTTATTATAAGTAAAATGTTTCAGCCTGCAGAGCCACTGCACACATGATGGTTTTTGTTTTTCACACATTCTGTGTTAACTCCAAAGATGTTACGTATGAATATACCAGGCAATCAGCAGCCATGATCAAAGTCACAGAGATCAAAATATTTTTTTCATTCTGATGTTTGATGTGAACACTAACTGAAGTCTTCGATCTGTATCTGCATGATTTTATGCATTATGTTGCTGCCGTGTGGCTGATTAGTTAACTGCATGAATGTGCACATGAACAGGTGTTCCTAATAAAATGGTTATGAATGCAGATTGTACTGTGCTTTTAACATCATGAAAATATTCTTAAAATCAAGCTTAAGATCGAAATCAATCAAGGGAAAAAAATCTGATGAGGTGCTGGTTTCAAAAACCAATAAAAGCAAAACCCCACTGTGGTAGGAATTAATGCACTGCCAAAACATTCAATTCACACAAGTGGAACTGAGCTATAAGTCATTTCTCTGTTCTTTGTAACACTCTCTGCACATTTTGGCAAACATCTGAAGCAAAAAAAAAAAAAAAAACGTGTTCCCACTACTATGTAATCAGACAAAATAAAAGAAGTTCTCTGGATGTGGAAACGTGTACCATCTGACACCAGATAAAACATTTCTATAATTACAAAACAAGGATAGAAATGGTTAATGGTTAAGTGTTGGAGCAACCACTTATTCTCAATGGAATCCACTTTAGGAAAACAATGGCAGGTCAAGACAGAGAGCTGTAAATTCATGAGGAAAAAGTATGGTTAATGTGCTGGTATTCATAAGAAGTGTTCATAATAGAAAGGTGCTGATTTATTCAGAATTCAACTCTACTAACAGAATCATATATATATATATATATAATTTTTTTTTGGATTTAGACAATCATTCAGCATGTCTGCCTCTACCAGTTCTAGTGCATGTATATTACTCTAGGGAAAACAATTCCTTCATGCCCAAGCTCTGTCTTACAAACAGCACCATAATAATGGCCTTCACCTGAAGCCAAAGAAAACATGAAACAAATGCCCTTCCATGCTCCCCTACAACATATGGAAATGTCACAGAGGTAGGGAGCCTCATCAAAGTCTGAGAAGACTTCAGGAGTCACAGATGCCGTCTGTCACATGGAGCTTGGCAACTATTGGAAAATGGCTTCAGACCTGCCGTGACACCCTCATTACTGTGTCCAGCATTAATCCTGGGTAGAGAGGTCCATAGAACAATAAGAATAAATGCTTGGTATTGTAACCCTGCCCGCTCTGCCTCACTCTCTGAACATTGCACAGCCACTAATCAGAGCTCTTCTCATGTAATGGGAAAGTCAATAGCCGCATACAATCAGTAAACAAATTCTGCTATTTTTAAAAAGAGCCCTGGTCTCCATTTTAGAGCTGGCAATTTAAATTATTCTACCGTGTAACACCTTAATTGTGTAAGACAAAGAGAATGTCGAGAGTACAAAGGAGCTGGGAGTGGAGCAGGAGCTTCATGTAATTTCTGCGCTGCCATGCACAGATGACATGTGATAAGCATTCTGCTTTGCCAAGAGCTGTTTTGCTGATGCCAAATGACAGTCTGCAGTTAGTGGCCATAATAAGACACAGGCAAACTGTTTGTCTTTAACTTACTGCAAATGTCACTCCCTTAATGAAGATAAAAGAAATGCAGTTAGGAGCATATCAAGCACATGCCATATATAATTGTGTTCTTAGATCACTTTATCGGCAGCTAAACAATCGCTTTCATTTTCAACATTCAACCTGAAACGGTTGCCTTTCAAAGCTATTGATCTTTTCAAGTCACACTGTTGATCTGTTTCATTTGAGAATAAGCTGTGCCTCTGTGTGCTTGCAGACATTCAAAATTTCTTCCTGAAATATATGAAATATTGAGTATTCTTTAAATGTAGATAAGAAGTATTTATATTACGTAGTACATACAGTTTAGGGCAATAGACATATAAACAAAAAAATTTACTCATTGAGATGGAATTCAAATTTGTAATCAAATATCATCATAGTTTCAGTGACGGACCTCAAAGCTAGGATTCTCAACAGACTAGTGACAAGTTTTGTTGTCACACTCATGCGAACTTACGTAGTGTGTTCTCCATGAAATCATGCCAGGCATGAGTATGGAACAGGCAGAGTCTCATCCTGACCAGACCTTACAGATGCTTATCAGCATGACTCAACTTTAAACACTAAACTATAGCGTGACTAAGACCCTTTACATGCCTCACATCTTTTAACATCAACTCATGCACATATATCAAACAGAGTTTATGCACCGTTTCAGTTTAAAAGTAAACTAGCTCCTTAAAGTTTTAACAAACACTAATGGCAATTAAGCACACCATGTAAACGATGTAATAAAGGCAGCACATGATGGGCATTCAAGATAACAAAAAGGAAGTCTAGTATTAGTGTCAGAACGGAATATTTAAACAACTATTCAGGTTTCTCTCTGAGTGAATCCTTAAAAATCCTATCTGTGTCTCTAGCATTGCAGGGTCCAAGTTGAATCCTTCTTGGAAGTTGGGAACTCTTATTCATGCAATGAACACTTCAACTCTGGAAGAACCTTTTTAATCTTCCTCCCTTTCCCGTTTTTTATAGAGTGCAGAACACCTGTAGTCCAGTGACAACCTTTTAAAGTGTATAAATACTCTGCCACTGTCATGCGCAGTCTGTGCTGTGTACCTTATATTAGTACTAGTTAGCACGAAAACGTATTAGTTACACATATTAGTACTTTAAACGTTAAGCAGGAAGCCACTTGACATATTAGTTAATGCACATTCTTGAAAACTATGACATATACGCCATGCCTAAAACTCGTTAATTCTGTATGAAAATATTATTTATACCGATGTAGCAAACATTTTTATCAGTATAATAAACACACCTACACGGATCCACTGGAGTTGCGGAACGCGCACATCCACCACGTCGCGCGTAAAGCTGTCATTTCGGACCCTTGATTAGCGCTTGCATTCCATTTTCAGAAATGTGCATTAAAAATATAATATCGACATTTGATGAGATGAAAGCCGGGCGAACTGTATTGATGTGGATAAACTCATGACTCCCGCGCGTTCGGTTTTTTTTTTTTACGGAATGTACCAGAATTTTCCCCATTGTGCGAAATGTATTAGCAAATGTGTTATGCAAGAGTTTCTGTTGTTTGTAAACACTAAAGATTTCCCACATTTCCAGACTCGTGATCTGGTGCACACAGATGACGAAATAGATCATCATAGCAATCAAGCGTTTCATTAGATCTGCGCATCGCGGTGACGCAACTGGGAGACAAATCTGACTCAGAATGAACAAGCGCACGAATATTTCGCGGATTTCATTACTTGCGACAACAATTTTGCATCAAAAATGAAATAAATAAACAATTAAATAAATAAATACAGATTGATCCGAAGTGATTGTTCAGACTTATGCCTTTTTTTTCTGTTGTGAGTTATAGGAGGAGGAACAAGCAGGTGGGTGTGAGGTGATGCACAGGAGGACCTGTGGATAACAAGGATTTAAGTCCCGCACAGATTAGTTAATTATCCACAAATGCGCTTTTCCTCTTAAGGGTGGGGACACATCACTGCCAGCGGCAACACACTAAAAAAACACAACTAGTTTGTCTGAAACCCCCCACCAACCCGCATCTTCACACACACACAGCGAGCTAAAATGATCCAGTTCTAGCGCGAGAACGAGACCTTTTGTAAGAGGCCACCTTAACGAATAGGTCCGGATTAATCATTTATCTTTAGATGCTTACGGCAGTGATGGATGTGGACCGTCACTCAGCCGCACCACAATAGATGCACAACGTTTTGTTCTTGCCAAATAAATCACCCGCATTGTTTAAGGTACATTGATCAGTCTAATGACTTGTAATAGGCTTCTAATTGGCACAGAGATCTGCTCGCCAGGTAGACCAGCTGACAGCCCTGGTGTTTCAAATCATGAACCATACAGTCTTCATAAAAGAGGTGTATTATTTAAAAAAAAATTTAGATAGGAAAATACCAGCGGTAATAACATCCGTGAAATAATTGTAATTCCAAACGATAGAATTGTCAATTTAAATAAATTCAATATGTTATGTGTGTTCACAGCATGTATAATACATTACTGTACTACATTGTTTAATTATTGGCCACATTCTTTGTTTGTTTCCATTTTTTCAACCCTGCCTTTGACATTTTGTAAATATCCCGCAAAAAAAGGCCTCTCCTTAAATCACATAAGAAGCCTAATTAATTTAAGTATAATCCGAGTGTCCTGTTTAATTCACGACTATGTATATATCTGGAAGTAGACAAATATGATTATATCAGATCAGATAACATAGCATCATTTTTATACCAAAACTGCAATATAAAATGCTAGAATATATTATTTGTGGAAATCTATATGAATATGTTTGAATTGATTACAGACAAATAAAACAATCAACTGTAATATAAAGTGCAAATGAGAAAGTTGCACATGCACACGAGAGGGAGACTTTTCTTAACTGCAGCCAAATGCGTTTATTTTTTTAAACAGATATTTAATGGCGTTAATTGTTTGCCTGACAATTTACTGTAATTGCAGAAATGAAGTAATTTTCGAGGCTCCGTCATGCGAATTTGAATAAACTTTTTAGATTCCCCTCTCCATAGGAGGGATTTAAAGCGAAGCGCTTTGGAGCAAATTGCGGCCGGGCTGCCTGGCACCGCTCAGCCTCTATAATGGAGCATTATTTGGCAATTTTGAATACTGTAATGCACAGCTTTCGGCGAGGCCATTTTCAAGAAAATTGCTTTAACTTTTAAAAGGATGATGATTCACTCTAAAGCAGGCCATTGTTAAATTATGCCATTACCCTTAAATGTTTTAACAAGTAAAAAAAAACACACACATTGGTCAGATGCATTGATCTTCATATAAAAGACAAAAATGACTAATCATATAAAGGTAAAAAAAAATAAGAAAGAGAAGTGAAACGATACCTGTTTTAATTTATCTTTGCATAAACAACAATGAAAATCCTGAATACTGAACGTGCGTAATAATTGTGTTCTATATTATCACGATTATCGCTCTTTCTAAATATTTCTTCATAATATATAGATTTGATTAATAATTAATTATTTAAATTGATGTAAAACGTCAGTGTACAATATGCGTCCGATTTAAAGTCGCATTCTGTAGGACACGCGCGCGCTGCTTTTCCAAAGGCATTTAAACTAAGCGCTGCGGTGGGCGTATTCAGCCATACACATACACAGACACACACACACACACACACACACACACACAAAACCCCTGATCTTCACACCTGTTGTGAGATTAGTAATTCCCCTCTGATTTCCTCCTCCAGGCTTGTCCTGAGGTGACTGCAAATTACAAAACGTACGATCAGAATACAGTTATCTGAGCCTGTCGTAAATATTGATAAAAAGAAATAGTCTACAAACTCAAAATTACCACAGTTAACATAACTATGTAATATGCAAACAAAACGTTTGAACGATTTTACATTTTAGCACATTCAGTTAAAACGTAAAACAACATAAAACAATATGTTCAGTAGCATGTGCAGGTTCTCTTAAAAATGTACAATATTTTTAAAAAAAGTTTATCACCTATACATTTTTTCCTGTCATATAGGCTGTAGGCTGTCGAAGGTGAACGTCAGAAACCGCATTAAACACATCAAGCATCATGCACAAAAAGAAAAACAACAAAACCAGACCAAAAAATAAATAAATAAAATAATAAAAATCAGTCGCTTACCACAGGAGCGCAGGCTTATTATACACCAATATGAGCGCTGCTCTATTATAAGTGTAGTGACTGCGCCTTGACGGCCATATACCTTACATATAAAAAACCTTAAAAATACCAGATCGCTTGACGCCTGACAGTGGGATCGGTGCCTCGGTTATTGATTGACATGCTACTTTAGTATTTCTGTCATGGACACGTCTCTTATTGGCTGAACTCGACTCGTCGTTTAAGTATCCGCTGCGCAGATTGGTCGAGTGTCCCAGGCAGCTGTACTTCAAAGAAGGCGCTCTCTACAACTAGGTAGAGAGTGAAGCCTCAGCCAAGGGACGAGCGACCCGAGTGGAGACCTCAGCAAAACGCGTCCTGTTCGAATCAAACTGGAACATAAAAACACTGTAGTCCTGAAAAGTTCAGCAGAAGGCACCGGTTATGGCTACTTCTATACTTGGGGTAAGTCGACAGGTTTTACCGGAAGCTTGCGCTTATTGTTTTTTTCCCCTTAAGACTTTCTTTTCATTAGGTACTGTAACATTAAGTTCCCTGTAACTTTGTGCTGTTTTCGTTGTGTGTCAATTATTAGACAGACCATTTATGTAATCTGATAGGCATTTTAATGTAAGTTAAAGTAAAATTGAAAAAGCAAGTCAAATTGTAGATATGCATTTATGAGTATAGTTACGATTAATTTGGTTACACGTATTAAGAAAAGTCCTAAAAATATCCACGTGGAGTTAAATATTTTTTATCATCATGGATTCCATAGCACCTTCTCAAGGCAGTGATGTTTAATTTTTGACATATATTTAAATATTATTTCACAGTTAGGAACAAACTTTGCTTTTTTCCACAGGAAGAGCCGCGGTTCGGAACTACCCCTCTGGCTATGCTGGCTGCGACCTGTAATAAAATTGGCAACACAAGTCCTCTGACCACTTTACCTGATTCCAGCGCGTTTTCCAAAGGAGGATTTCATCCGTGGAAAAGATCCTCGTCCAGTTGCAACTTGGGCTCCAGTTTGCCGGGATTCAGCGTGGCAACGAGTCGCAGCACATCTGGACTAACAACCACAACAGGCACGAGCAATAGCGCGTTTTGCCTGGCGTCCACCTCGCCAACTTCCTCCGCTTTCTCCACCGAGTACAGCAGCTTGTTTTCCAACTCGGCGAGCGTTACCTCACAAGAATCCGGACAGTCGGCGTTCATTTCCAAAGTGCACACGTCGGCCGAGACTTTGTACCCACGAGTGGGCATGGCGCACCCGTACGAGTCATGGTACAAGTCCGGCTTTCACTCCACGATCTCAGGCGAGGTGGCAAACGGCGCTTCCTCGTGGTGGGACGTGCACACAAACCCAGGATCGTGGCTCGAGGTTCAAAATCCAGCTGGCACGCTGCAGAGCTCGCTGCATTCGGGCACGCCGCAGGCCATCCACTCTCAGCTCGGCGGCTACAACCCCGACTTCTCGAGTCTCACACATTCGGCTTTCAGTTCGACTGGCATCAGCCCAACGGCGTCCCACCTCCTGTCCACCAGCCAGCACCTGTTGACGCAGGACGGTTTTAAAACCGTCATTCCGACGTACACAGACACTTCGGCGGCCAATGCCATGATATCAGGTGCCAGTTCAGGAATCGGGAGCTCGTCTAGATCCTCCAGGAGATACTCGGGCAGGGCGACGTGCGACTGTCCGAACTGCCAGGAGGCAGAAAGACTCGGGCCTGCCGGTGCCAGTCTGCGCAGAAAGGGACTCCACAGCTGCCACATACCCGGCTGTGGCAAAGTCTACGGCAAAACATCTCACCTCAAAGCACATCTCAGATGGCACACTGGAGAAAGACCCTTCGTGTGCAACTGGCTTTTTTGCGGAAAACGCTTCACCAGATCTGACGAGCTCCAGAGGCACCTTCGCACCCACACAGGGGAGAAAAGGTTTGCGTGCCCGGTGTGCAACAAGCGCTTTATGAGGAGCGACCACCTGAGCAAGCATATCAAAACGCACACCGCCGGAGGTGGGGGCAAAAAAGGAAGCGATAGTGACACCGACACAAGTAACCTGGAGACCCCCAGGTCCGAGTCCCCGGAACTGATTTTGGAGGGGGTAAACCCGAGGGTCACTGTCAAAGAGCAGTCTCCTCATCACGAGTCCTGAGCGGCCTGATCCGGCCAACAAGCGAATGACATTAAAATGCTAACGACACAAAAAACTTCTCTCCAAAAAAGAAAAGAAAAAACTGGTAGGTCATAATTAAAGGATAAAGACACGGGTCAGGAGTTGGAGGAACTGTTTTGGTGACACTTTAGGCTTTTTGAGATAAGAAAACAAGGCTTTTTATTAAGACCCATTAATTGGGATATGCTTATTATAAAACAAACAAACAAACAAACAAAACAAAAATGATTAGGCCTATTTCACGTTTCGGGAGATGTGTGCCGAAATGTGTGCTGAAAGGTGATATATAATTTTGATCAGTGAGCAAGAAAAAGTCAATCCAACTGAACACGGCTGGAAATGAGTTTAGCTAACTGTGTAGATATATTGACAAAATAACATGATATTTTTCCTGTAAATGTTCCTTATTACTGTTTCGTGGTGGATCCTGAAATTCAGGGAGTTTTCTTTACTTTCGACGCACTTTGTGGATGTCATTATGTATGTAACACAGCTATTTAAAATTCAGTTACTCCTTTCTTTACCTTGCTAAAAAATATATAAATGTTTAATTGTAAAGTCTCGCGTATAAGGCTTTCATTTTGTAATTAAAGGTATTTAAAATCAAACGCAATTTTGTTGTTGTTTTGCTGCACTATAAAACTGTGACATTATTATTATGATTATTATTATTATTATTATTATTATTCAGGTTAGTGCTTATTTAGCGAGAGGATAATTTACACATTCCCAAAGTGTCTTAAGCAGTTACTCAGCTCCACTGAACGATATTTGTTTCTCTCCAACATTTTCCAGGACATGAAATAACGTGTGTACGTTTGTAAATGCCAGAACAATAATGCAGTTCTTATATGCGCTAACGCAAATCGACAGAGTTTCCCAATGGAATAAATCAATAGTTAATGCCCTGGAACAGGCATTTTACGCCCAAATGAAAATCTTGTTAAATAGTATTAATTATGACTTGGAGCACATCGCAGCCCCATGTGTCTTGTATCCGCGATTAGGGATTCGTGTCTTATCAAATATCTAATTAATCTCCGAGACATCATTTGTTCACCCGCTTTTTATCAGCGCTTTTCCGAGGGGGCTCGATGACAAAAGGGTCTCTGAATATTTATTTTAATCGGTCGAATTAACTGCTTACATTTGCATGTCAAACGGAAAATGTCCATTTAAGAGGAGGCTATGGTATAAAGCTGCTTTTAGCCTTTATAAACGCAGCACTTGATTGGTGTTATGGGAACAGTTTTTTCCCCTTTTTCGGGATGCCACTTTTGAGAAGGAAAATGGGAAAAGCCATATGCAAATTGTGATTTTAAAATGCTCTTGTTGCGGTGCAGTCAAATGGTCGCTGGGTGTTATTTGAATATCAGTGGCCGCGTACTGAAAGGGTTCAAGGATGCTCTCTGACTCCTTTGTGTTTATCCAGTGCAGCGTCCGATCTGAAAGAAAGAAGCTGCGGTATAATGAGGCTGCGGCTCAGCCTGGGAACCCGGGAGGGCTACACGTCTCAGCCAGGAACTGCGACTTATGGGGAGGAAGCTAAATTGACCAGAAGGCAATAGACGAAAATTATTTTCATTTCCTATTGTGTGCTACACTTGGTAGCTGGTCGTAAAAGCAATACCGAGGGCAAAATAAACAAAACTAAAATAAATTGTTCCATTATCAGATAATTTGAAATTCTGCAGGAAAAAAAAAACAGGCTGTAATAAAGGAATAAAAAGTCGAACATGCAGTTGGAATTTAATTCAAATTCTCAGCAAAAATGGTTGTCTTGTAAATTATATGAGAAGCGCTTATTCTAGTTTTAACAAACATCAGGTGCCTGACTTTGACTTTCAGCCTTTTAAAATGTAGTGTTGGACAGCCTATTGCGATTTTATTACGGACACTCTGAAATTTGCTGCGGAAATGAGCGCTGTTTGGGCGTGAAGGCATTCATAAGCACACTTTACAATTATATGGTCTCATTAAGATTTACAAACGGGAGAGCAGAGCCGGACGAGAATGAAGCTTTGAGAGGTGGCGGCTCGCCCGCGGTCCTGGACACAGAGCGCCGTCACTCAGCGCTTTGTTCCGCTCTGGCGGAATGCGCTCTTGCTGGGAGAGAGGCAAAAAGTCAAGCTTTGTTTGCGCACCACAATAAAGACAGATCAAAGAGCCGCGGTCTGTGCGGGATACAAGCAAGATGAGCGCCATATCACTGATCAAGGAGCTCATACCGCTGTCCACACCAGTCCAGGCTCAAAAGAAGGTGTCCATCACTCACGGGTATCTTAGGGGGGGGAAAAAAATCAAACACCTAATCTCTAATAAGGCAAATAACAATTCACCAAAGAATAATAATAATAATAATAATAATAATAATAATAATAATAATAATAATAATAATAATAAAAACTCCGTCTTGTTTCCCAGTTACATACTGTTTTCCCTCCCAATAAGATTTTCACACCTCTCAGTCAATGTATAAACTGTACCAAGATCATAACTCTTAGAAACTGAGCCTGAGCAACAACCAATTAAACTTTTAGCTATGAGTGCCATCCCTGGGTTTATTTCAATGCAGGCAATTATTTTTCAAAATATGTTCAACAGGTCACTTCCTTAATAACCAGCATTGTTGATTTGAAAAGGAAGTTATTTCTTGCAGGAAAGACATTTGCACTTGACTGCCTAGATGCGGCTTTAAAGCTCTTGTGTGGGTTTCCTGATTAAAGTGGAAGAACAACTGTGAATAATGGCCAATACAGCTGGATAAGATGAAGGTAAAATTATTATGCAGTCAAATACAGAGAGCATAGCCTTTTAGATAATATTTTTTTGTGAACAAGTGTAGAAGTGCATATCATCCTATTGAGAAGCTCTCAGCCTTCTCAGCGCTACACATTTTCTTCCGAGGCCAGAGGTAAAGTGGAACTGATTTCCAGCGCTGCACATCTCAGTCCGCAACAAGAAGGTCATGAGAAAGTCTAAAACACCTGCAGCCTATTTCACACACTGCATTGGTGATGATATTGTTGTTTTAATTGAGTATTTTAAATTTAAATTCTAATATTGTCTTAGCTGGAAATTAGGGTAGACGTTAAAACTTCCAAAAGAAATACTAATTACATATTTGAATTTTCCAGTAATACCCTGGTCAGTTGAAGAGCATTAAATAGAAACTAATTAATGTAATAAAATACTAACTTTATTATCTTATCATCATTATTATACTTTTTTTTTTTTTACAGCAGGTTGAATGCAAACATGGACGTGGTTACCAAGAATTATTACGGTCATTCGTTAATTTTTCTTGAAATATATTATAACTATGGATACCATCAAATATGCTGAAAGAGCTACCTTACAAGTAAAGCAGCTCTCTATAAAACATCTGGGGTTAAATCAATGAACATCAAAGGATAAATCGTTGAATGATGGTTGTAAGAATTTCCCATTCTTCCTTGTAAAAAGAACCGCCTAAGCTGAATACATCTTAGTGCTGCCGAAAACTATATTGTTGCCAAACTATATTGAGTTGGATACCGGCTCGTGCTCAAATAAGAAAAGTAGAACATTGTGAACAAGCTAAAATACATTACAACAACGACTATTGAGACTTTTATAGCTTTCGTCGTTTGTCCTTCAATATTTTGGCGCCCTCTTCTGGTAAGAAAAAATACAATGATTTACCCATGGAATGAAAGGAAAGGTTTAATTAGATCCCAATTCTAATTTACACCACATACAAACTCTAAAAACTAAATATTGAGGCAAAGAAGTAACAACAGTAAAAGTCATTGTATGCACAGTACATTTTACCATTAAAATTACACATTAGACCAAATAAAGAAAGATGATTCCAGCATCTCCGCTCCTCCCTCATTTTGTATTGCCCCAACTAGGACTTCTGCTCCTGTTCTTCCTGACTCTCACCGTTTCCTTACTCCTATTCATGACTCTTTCTCTGCTCCCAAACCTTTCTCTTGTTCTTTCCCTACTCTTGATTCTTTCTCTCTCCCTACTCATACTCCTTCCTTTTCCATATCTGCTTCGCTCAAAGCCATCACTCCTCCCTTTTTTCCTTGCCTCATTCTCTCGTTGTCTGTCCCGGCTTTGACTCCTTCGTTTGTCCGTTCTACCTCCATCATTACTAACACTTCTTTGCTTGGCACTATTTTCATTCTCCCTTACCCTTTCAATCTCCCTCGTTTTCCATACTTTCTCTCTACTTAAACTCCTTTTTCTCTCCCGGTCCTTGGTTTTGCTGGTTCCATGTTCACTCCTCTCTCTTTCCCCACCTCTTCTCTCACTGGCCTTATTTCTCCATTCTCTCTCTTTGCTCTCATCCTGAAGGCTTTCTTTCCTATGTGGTGACCTCTGACATTTTATCCGTCCTCTGTCCTGCTCCTCTGACAATGTGTGAGCATTCTTGTCTCGGCTATGTTTAGAATCAGGACTTGGACTGTGGTTTCTATTAAAAGGCGCCTTATTTTTTCCTCTTTGTCTTCCTTCACTCTCACTGTCAGAACTGCTCTCACTTGACGAGTCTCTCCTCTTCTTTTTCCCCTTCTTCTCTTTTTTAGCTTTGTGCCTTTCAGACTCAGAGCTGCTACTGCTGTCCGAGGTGCTATTTGAGGAACTCGTCGTCGTCTTTTTTTTCTGTTTACGTTTCTTCTTTTTATCTTTTTTACTCTTCTTCTTTTTGTCCTTTTTCTTTTCTATCCGGTCAAGTTTTCTTGAAAAAAAAGAAAAAAGAATGATTTTACATTCAGCTGCTTAATTTTTCATTAGAAACATACATAATTCATTTCTATTTACAATTACAAATCCCAATAAGGTTTATTATGCTACATGATTATTCACTGAAGTAACAATACAAGTGAAAAGAAAAAATAATTTCATGCTTCAGATGCTTTTTCACAAATCATATTTTGATCTATAAATATTTACACACACCTGAGAAGCTTCTGTTTCTGCTTTGTGGTTAAAGATTTAAGAAACTCAACTTCAGGATCCTCTTCTTCCTCACTGGCCACAAACCCCTGTAGTAGGTGTGCAGTAATTCATCACATTAGCACTTACAACACTGAGCTAGAGGATGTCACACACACACACACACACAAATACACACATGAATGTACATCAACAAGCAGCAACAAAAGTGGGTATGTAAAGGCCAATAAAATTGAGCGTCACAAATTCTAAGCTGTAAAATCAGCCTGTAAAATGTTCCTGCTCCCCTACTTTCCTATAATTTTGGTAGTTAGTCTCATCAAGCCTGCTCTCTTGACTAAACTTGCTGTGACTGGAATCGCTGTGCCGCTCTCTGATAATTGGCCGTTTTGCTGCAATCACACTCTCTCTTCTCCTTGCTCGGGACCGAACATGGATATCATTGGTCTTATTTGAGCCTGAGGGGGTCGGGGGGACCTGGAGATTACCTGTGCTGGATCACAAACAGTGGCGTTCCTCCCAAGGACACATTTCTTCAGCGCAAACCCACTGTTCCGCATCTCTGCCATTAACTCGGAGGGGTGCATCGACGGGCCTGTTTGCACAAAACACAACATCATGGTCCCATTGATGTTTGTGTGCATCCCCCTCAGAGGGGAGCTCAGCAGCAGCTTTGTTAACAGAAAGGGACACCAAATCAACTCACTCGTCCCCTGACTGGGCAAATCACACTGTATTATTCTGCCAAAGCAGTGGTTAGAGCAAATCAGAATACACAATAATTGCATTTTTTTGGCAGCTCAGGAGGAGGGCCAGTCTGAGAACTGTCACGCTGGACCCAGGAGGAGTAAACACATTACTGTACTGCTATACGCTCTGATTACAGTACTCAGCGCACACAACGACTGCTGCTTGCACTGAGAGGCATTCAAGACACTCTGGATCATGACAGACCAAACTAAAGTAATGCCAATAATCCTTGATGCAAATTTTGCTATGACGTAAGGTTTTAGTGTATACCATACACATATGTGCTTTGCTAAAACATAGTATAAAATGAAAGATATTGTTTTTACAAAGTCAACAAATTTCCATACTACATTCTACATGACATTTTTACAGAATGATTAAGAGGCCAGGAAATAATAATATATTCTAAGATGACAACACTGCCATCTTCAGGCCAGGGAAATACAGCACAGAGTACATAATTCCCACAAGCATTTCAGGTAATAATTAATTCATAAAATTACACAGGAAATAAATAAAAAATATTTACCAGCTTCATCATTTCCTACTGAACTGGCGTTGATTCCAGACAGGCCAAATAGAGGACACTCCCTGTCTGTGTTCACATGACCCCACTTATGACACTTAATACACCGTACATTCCGCACCTACAAAACAAACATTATAACTGCTCTTTTGCAATTCCTACATGGATCTATAATGGAAATATGGTTACATAAATCACAATAGAGCAGATAGAGAAATAAAGTAACATCTGACCTGGATCCCAAAGGGCTGATCTCTGATGTTCATGTCATCTTTAGCATACCTAAAGTAAAAAAAATATTTTAAAAAAAGAGCACAAAATGATGGCATCATCAGTACGCCGCTATCTTACTGATATAAACATATACACAAAAAATAAAACTTACTTTTCACGAGGAGCAACCTTCTGCCACTCAAACTTGTACTCCGCATCTCCTTCCTGTAAATCCAGTGATTATTTTGACTGGGGCGTACAGATATGCAACAATCAACTTTTATGATACATTTCTGGATGGTGAGTACATTTCGAACAATAATCAACTGAGGGATCATAGTTTAATAAGGTTTTGAAATATACCATTACAATTTCAAAGAGACTGAACTAACTGTGCTCTTTTACAGACAGTAACTTTTACAGCAAAACATAAGACTTTGAGTATTTTATTGTTAAACTCAGAGAAAGAAAAAATAATAATAACTGGTGAAAGAATAACTGTTTACAGTGCAAGTAATAACAGTAAATGACTTATTACAAACAAATGCATTGGTTTAAATGCCATGCAACATAAAATTGAATGAAACAGATAAAAGTATGATGCATCATTCATGAATTATGCAACACTGTGCTTAATTACTTACATCAAAGCACTTCATCTAAAGCTTTCCAACATTTTTTTGCATCTGAACTTAAAAACATACTCAGTAGGATGACATAACTTACCTCTTTGGTTTCCTCTTCAAAGATCAGACGGACATTAAAAAAAGACAAAGGGACAGGGAGTAAGATAAAAAGCATGATTAAATCATGCAACTTTATCTCAATTACCGGATTTTTTAATTACCTTTGGATGC
Organism: Clarias macrocephalus; assembly: GCA_011419295.1. Lineage (NCBI taxonomy): Eukaryota > Metazoa > Chordata > Actinopteri > Siluriformes > Clariidae > Clarias > Clarias macrocephalus. The sequence goes on along the minus strand of JAAGKR010000312.1, from coordinate 15,954 downwards.
ACCAGGAGGAGCTTCATACATGAAATTCAGGCCATTTTTTACCCGGTCATCCCCCATCAGCAGTCTAAAACATACATTAGGCTTCAACATTTAATAACGCTACTAAAGAAGACAAACACTGCCACCATCAGGCAATATCTAGTATTTAACAAAAGATGAGTAAAATGCAGTACAGGACTCCTTCTGTAAACAATGTAAAGATTAACATGAACTGATTAATATATCACAAAATCCACTGTAAATATGTATTCACACAAGATGAAGTGGCAAGGAAATGTTTAAAGCCAAAACATATAAAACTGCTGCCACACACACTAACATTTTACCTGAAACATCCATTTTTTCCACCTTTACTACCATTAATGTACAGTATGGACCATTTAAAGTTGTCCATCTGAGCTAGATTTTCACTTTAATTATTCAACCACTGTAAAAACCATACAGTTATGCACTATAAGTGACATGATTCATTTAAATCTATTGACTAACCTGTTGTTGTAGGTCTCCTGCTCTTTCACATAAGCCTGCATAAGCTCTTCCTGCTTCTTCTTATCGAAGGTTATTTTCTGCTCTGCCATCCATACCTAAAAAAAAAAAAAAATCCACATTTAATCGCATAGGAAGAAAATCATTTTTATTTAAAAAAAACATCTACAACAACAACAACACCAACAACAAAAAACACAATCTACCATTTACCAGAAATGAGAGGAACAATGTTTGATGTCATGAATTTCACATTGCAGCTAACCAACATTGCACACCAAAACTACCACAATCCAGTTGATCAAAACGTAACAACTAAAGATGATCATGTTTAAAGGTCTTCAACTGTCCAGTTCCAGGTAGTCCGTGTCTACAGTTGACGGAGATTCCTGTTTTTGATTTACAGGAGTGAAACCTAATGTGATCAGCTACTATTGCAGCTTACCTGGCTCAAAGTTGGGCTTTTGTGAGATGCTTTTTTGCTAATAAATTTGTAAACCATGTTTATCTGAGTTACCATAGGATTTCCTGTCAGCTCAAAGCAGTCTGCCCATTCTCCTCTGCCTGCTCTCAACAACAAAGCGTTTCTGATAGTAGAAATGGTATGGTTGCTATTTTTTCCCCTACACCATTCTGTGTAAACTCCATAGACTGGTGTGTGAGAAAATGGAGCTTCTGAAATACTCAAACATTATTATTATTTATTTAGTTAGTTATTTTAAATTTAGGCAATTGGCAGACGGTCTTACAAAAAGTGCTTTCAAGTTTCTGTGATTGGTAGATATTTACATTGGGTTATTAACTAAGCTAGTGACAACCCAACAAGGACCAACAAACACATCAAAGAGAATGTCATTGAGATCTGATGTTTTCTCCACTATGGTTATTGATGTAAACATTGAAGCTCGTCTGCATAACTGTATACACTCAGTAACTGAAATATGACTGGCTGATTGGATAATAAATGTGCTACTACACTGATATTTCTTTAAAAATAATTAGTAATGTTTACCGCTTATTTCAAACATCATATTTAAACGCTAGGATTGTCATTATCACCATATTGAGCTTTATGATTAATTGCTAACTGTAAAGGGTGACTTAATTGTCCTGGGAAGGAGCTGCATTAAATAACTTCTGCTAGAAGTAACCCTAAACTAACGTTAACGTGTAAACTTAAAATGTGTTTAAAATGACTCACCAGCTAAGCGAGCCAAGCTAATTTAAAGTATTCTGAAAAATAATTATCATCACTGAATAATTAAAAGTGATTTATGGTACCATGTCCATAAGCTCGTCAAGCGTTAGCAACCTATCTAGCAGACTAGCTAATTTAGCTAGCTAGCTAGTTTGCTTCAAAATCTTTACTGAAATTTAATTACCTTTTTTATGTTGGATTTTGAGGCTGGGTGAAAATCCTTCTTGCACATAAAATTGGCAAACGACTTCCCCATGGCTGAACGTGGATGAAAACGCCACAAGAAAAAAACAGTCGCAAAGTAGCAACAACTTGGCCTGTTTGCTGTAAATGCTTCGTTCGCGAACGAGTCGGTTATTTAATTCGGCTCTTTAAAGTGAAAGATAAGAGCCGACTCATATACGAGCCGCTTATTTGATGACGTGCGAAATGCTGTTCGTGTTAGATATACGAAGGAATGTGATTAGTTATCAAGATAAATGAAACTGAAGCACAGACACGACATACAACATAACTGTAAGGCGGGAATGCAAACGGATTTACAGTACAAAACGGCTCTGAGTCAGATTATTCGACTCACTGTAAAGAAACACCGGAATTGCTTTTGTTATTGTTTATCAGGCCGACCGAATTTTACTTCCAGGTTAAGTGGGTGGTAACGTTTAGCCTTTAGGGAAATCGTTTCGCAGATCCCTAGCACAAACCCAGCACCCGGAAGAAATGCATTCATATGCTCGAAGGAAATCCAAATGATTCAGTATCATCTTATCCTCTAACGTCGCTTTGCGGGATTGGACAGTCGGGTTATTCTACATGTGCTGGGAAATGAAAACAGAAAGTGTGGCAGTGGTCACTGTTCCCAAGGAGCAACGCTCACTGCCTCTGCTACACTAGTTTATTCCTGCACTGTTCACTGATTCGGTATCTGCTTTAGGTGAGTGTTTTGACGTTATTAACACTTTTACCTGGCATTATGTGATTTGCTTGACATTGCTCAGATCATGTATATTTGGTTCAAGAATAGATTCATTCACCATTTAGGAGAATTAACGAAGCTGAAATTAATTAATTCTAATCACGAACATTACACGATGAACATACATTCAGGGTCCGTGTGCATTTCGTTCATTCTTTTTTTTTTCAATATAAAATCGATAAACCCAAACCCACTATTTTTTTTATTCACATTTTAGTTTTCAAGATCACATGAATGCAGGGATAACAGCTAGTTCTGTTGCATGTGTGACTCAGAAGCTCCAACACCTGGAGCACAAGAGTCGGTTCCAAATAAAGTGTCGATTCCCTGAGTGTGACGTAACCAATGACGTCATGGATGATCAATCAGCACAGTGTGTGGGACTGGTAGCAGGGACATAGGAAACACAGCTATGGAGCCACCAAGGAAGAGAAGCATTATTTAGCAACAGTGTGAAATAATTTCTCCCCGTAAGGCAATTAATGTAATAAATTGCTAAATTGTAGTCAGAGCCTTTTTCATTTAATTTTTTTACTGGGTTTTTATTTTGTTCTTCACTTAATTTTCAAAGATTCAGAGATAGTAGTTATGTGCAGAATAATTTTATTTGCACAGTAGATTTTTAAACAACACACACAATGATAAATGCAGTATAAGAACAAGGATGGGTTGTGGCAGTATCGGATATGGATCAGCAGCTAAATCTGTGTCAGGCGTGAATATAGTGCAAGCTCAGGCTGTAAGAGTGTGTTTAGGAGCAGTTAGAACCTCATCAGTGTGTGCTCTTCAGGTTGAATCGGGTGAAATGCCACTGTGGCTATGTAGAAAACAGCTAGTGGTTAATTATTGGATCGATCTAGGAGGGCATGGAAAAAATCCACCCGACGAAAAGAGTGCTGGAGGAGTGTTGGAAGAAGGAGAGGGCTCAGAAGGAAAGGAGCTCAGCTGGCAATAGAGATGAGTGTGTATGGTAAAGATTTTGGTACATGGCCTGTTAGACCCCCTCTGGGTATTAGAAACACTAAATGTTAAATTGAACTGGTTAGTAAATACTGGATATATATTGATCAGAAATCTTCACAGATAGGTTTTTTTAACGGGAGGCTGAATTGGAAAATTAGCTTTAAGTGGCCAGGAAGATGAAGGATAACGAGACCTACAGTTTGTGGTAATGTAACCTACTGGATTCAAAACATCCATGAAACAACAAAGAGGAAGAATAAAGAATGAAATATTACTTGCAGCTACACGTCCATATTTATTGTGCTTCTTGCGATGTTAAGGTCTATGTGTTACACTAAAGTTGTGCACTAGATGTCAGCACATTGAGCTCTCGTCTATACCGGAAGCTTCATTAAATGAAACTTTTGGTGAATCTGTTGGGTGGGAAACCTTGACACCTTAATGAGTGTGTATCACTAATAGTAGCTCGATTTCCGAATGTGTCTTTTAATAAAAATGGAAATAATTGATAACAAGAACAGACTTTCTGTTTTTGTGTGACATGGCGATTACTTGTTTCTTAACGTGTTGTGATGGATAACTTTGTAATGAATAAATAAAAATAATTATCCTATAAATTAATACATTTTATTTGAGGTGCACGGCAATCTGAGGTGCACGGAAATTTGGTGTAAGGAAGCAAAACATGTAACCGTCTGAGGTTCCACACTTAAACAAGCATAAAAGCAGGATTAATCAGCTGCAGGGGGTGTTTAGGGGCTTGGCTTTTACACTCACTCACTCATCATCTGTACCACTTTATCCTGCATACAGGGTCTCAGGGGGCCTGGAGTAGATCCCAGGAGACTTATGGCATAAGGAGGCGTATACCCTGGACGGGCTGCCAATCCATCACAGGGCACACACACGCACATTCACACAGTACAGGTGATTTGGGAGTTAGCCTAATCTGTATGTCTTTTGGACTGTGGGAGGAAACTGGGGTACCCAGAGGAAACCCACCAAGCACGGGGAGACAAAGCTAACCATCCCGCCTGGCTTTTGCACATTAGCGTCAACTATTTTCCAAAACTATATTATAAAAAACTATTTTCTTTAAACCTTTTTTTGTGCTTTTTTATAATATCAAAGATAATAAACACGAAGAAACAAAAATAGAAAGTGAGCGCTTGTTATTTATTTATTTTATTTTTTATTTGAAAACACAATTGGAAATTCATTAATTCATCTTCTATACTGCTTATCTTGTATACAAGGTCATGGGGGGCAGACTTGGGGCACAAGGTGGGGTACACCCTGGACGGGGTTCCAATCCATCGCCAATTAGCCTAATCTGCATGTATTTGGAGTGTGGGAGGAAACCAGAGTACTCTGAGATAATCCACCACGCATGGGGAGAACATGCAAACTTCATACACACAAACCCGAAGTGGGAATCGAACCTGGACCCTGGAGGTGCAAGGCCACCGTGCCACACAAAAGATTTATCATTTGTTTAATTTTTGCTTTTATAATGAAAAACATCTGAATGGAAGGTACATGGATGATTCAGTTATCCCTAAAATGTGATATTGGGCTGTGTTGATGTATTTTCAGTGCGCAGGATGATGACCCCATCCTCTTGCGACACATTCGTAGCTCTCCCTCCAGCCTCAGAGGGGGAGCGTATCATCTTTGGCAAGAACTCAGACAGACCCTGCGATGAGGTGCAAGAGGTGGTCTACTTCCCCTCCAAAGATTACAGTCCGGGAGAAAAAGTTGAGGTACTGCAGTTATATGATTACTCAATTATTATAATAATTATCCTTTATAAAAAATTTAATGAATAGACTTTAAAGGAACATAACACTATTTACAGTATATACAAGTTTCTTACTTAGAATGGCATGCAAAGATATTGTACATTTTGCTTTCTTAAAAAGCCATTTTAAAGAGAAGTAACCAAACTGTCCATTTATGTACAGTAGGTATCATGATCAAAGTCAGGGAAAAAATATGATAAAAAAAATCCTTGCAATGTGTTTGGTTTTGTGGTTTCAGAGGGGGGAAAGTTGATAGGGCAGGTCTTATGACTTTTTCCAGATGAGAGGATATGCGTATTGATGAATTGTTGTTTTTCTATTGCCTTTTTATTGTCTACTGGACAGTGCACTTACATAGAAATAGAGCAGGCTGCCCATACTCATGCTGTAGTGTTGAGTAGACCAGCTTGGCTCTGGGGAGCTGAAATGGGAGCAAACGAACACCAAGTCTGCATCGGAAATGAGGCTGTGTGGGGGAGAGAAAGTGCTGACAGTGAAGAGGCTTTACTGGGCATGGATCTAGTGAGGTGATCACTGAATAAAAAATAAAAAAAAAACACTAATGTTTTTATACTTGCAACATTAAAATGCACTGCCTGGCCAAAAAATGTTGCACAGTGTAAGATTTTGATTGATCACCTTTAGCTTTGATTACAGTGCAAAATGTGGTGGACAATTCATATGTAGTGAATCCAGAGTCCTGGAATATGCATGTGCCATCAGGGAAGGACTAATCCCTTGATGTGCTACCATTCAGTACATTCAGGTCATCAGCTGACTTCATTTTTTTGACACATAACTTTGCTTTGAGTCAAGACCTGACCAACTGCAGCAACCCCACGTTATAATCTTGCTTCCAGAGCTTGTACATGATGGGTGCATTGCTTCTTGTTCTTTCTGACATGCTCATCTCTTAGCAATTAGATCGGTCTGGTTTAATCAGATGACATGATGTTTTCCAATCTTTATGCTCCCTCGCAAATTGAAGCCTTTTTTAAGCCTCACTACCAAGTGGCTTTCTTATTTCCATACACGATATGACAAGAACCGACAAGATTAGGACTAAACAGCATGATTTCTGCTGTTGTTTTATTTCGATGCAACTTTAAGCAGGGTTCAAATGAGCCTCTGATCACGATCATTCATGATTTTTTTTCCCTAATCACATTTCTTTAGCAAAATGATCCGCCACTATCCTTCAATATTTCATAGTGTGTTTGGCAGGTCTTAGCCCAATTCCTGTAATTTTACTGTCTTCTTTCCTTGATGCATGCCAACAATTTGATGCTCCTGAGACTGTGGCTTTTTTAGCGAGGCAGTGTATATGAAGGATTTAACAGAATTAATTAAAAACTATAACATCTGACTACTGAGTAATCTGATGACTAGTTTAATCAACTGTATATACCAAGTCATAAACTTCACACATTTTTGCATGTATATTCAAATAAAAGGTCTATTCTTTGCTAATGATCATTTCTTTTTGATAATCACATTTGTCTTCAAGCTCCTACAGACAGTAATTCTGTGTGTGATCTGGTCTTTTTTAGATTGGCTCTGGAGAGAGCAGACACTGCAGAGAAGGCTCTGAATGTGATAGTGGAGCTTCTGGAGAACTACGGGCAGGGTGGCAACTGCATGGAGGATGACTGCACTTTTACCTACCATAACAGCTTCCTCATTTGTGACCGCACCGAGGCCTGGGTGCTTGAGACCTCTGGGAAATACTGGGCCGCAGAGAGAGTAGAGAGTAAACAAAAACAGAATTAATGGTTGTCTTCCACAGCCAAAAATTTGTGAACACCCAAGCATAGCACCTATAGGACTATAGTACCCAAGTACACAGTTTTACAAGATGTCTTTGTATGCTGTAGCATTACAATTTCCCTTCACTTAACGTAAGAGACTCAAACAAGTTGTATCATGTCAGTGCCCTTGTGCACAAAGCGAGCACCATGAACGCATGATCTGCCAAGGTCACAGTGGACCTTGAGTGTGCTTCACAAAACCATGATCTCAACCCTACTGAACACAATTGCCCAACCTCACTAATGTTCTTGTGGCTGAATGAGCACACAAGCCCCTAGACACACTTTAAAATCTAGTGTGAAGCCTTCCCAGAAGATTAAATGTTATTATAACACATAATTTAACAAGCACATATGGGTGTGATGGTCAGGTGTCCACAAACGTCTGGCAACTTCTCTGTTTTGTTTCTATACAGATGGATATCGTAATATTTCCAATCAGTACTCCATCACCACGAAAATCGACAAGGAACACCCAAGGATGCGGGAGTACGCACGGGAACAAGGCTGGTGGGACGGCAAGGTGGCATTCAGCTTTGCAGAGGTTTACTCCTTTATGACTACCGCACGCATAGAGGCTGCTGGGGGGCGCTACTGTGAGGGACGCAGGCTGCTGGAGAAAAGCAAAGGTAATAGACAGCTTAAGTGAGGACTCAAACATGACTGCAGGAAAATAATAATAGTTTATTGGTGATGTGATATTCAAGAGTGTTTTATTCCTTTTATAATAAATTTGGTTGCCACTCCTTTTTTTTTTTTTGTTATGTGCTTTGATGTACAGTAAAGCGGTGATTTGCCTTACATCAGGGACTATTTTTTTGAGCAGCTGTATTAAACAAACACTTTTTGATAACAAATACTGTCCAATCAGAATATGGAAATTAGAGCTTTAAAATTTAATCGATTGTGCAGTTTAATTGATATTTTGTTGGTCAATTCAGGCAAAATCGATTCACACAATTATTATTATTTATTTATTTATTTATTTTTTAAACAAATTATTTACAAATGATATTGTATAAAATGTACAAATATCTAACAAAAAAAGATACCACATTTTTTGCAGAAAGAAATTTCTGGAAAAAAAATGCTTACAGCGCATTGCTTCTTCTTCTTCTTCTTCTTTTTTAAATATTATGGGCAGTTGGTACAACACCACCACCTACTGGACTGTATTGTGGAACAGAATATTGGCATAGGGGGGAAAAAAAGCTCACTTCAAGACGTGGCATTTAAACAACCAATCATAGACACAAGATGCTCAGAATTTCAATGATAATTTAATCTTTTTAATAGGTTTCAGTATCTCAAAGCCTGTAAGAAATATAGCTAGATAATATAAGAAATAGGAACAGACAATCAGACAATCAAATGAAAACTCACAATGCCCAAAAGAATCTAATTGAATCGATTGGACAGTCACCTGATTCATAGCTCAAGTTTAAATTATTATTAAACCTTATAATATACCTAATAAACAAATGTAGAGGATTCAAGTCTTAGCTTTAAAGACACAGTTAATAAAGAAAACCCCCTCTGTTATACGGAAATTCTTTAAAAAAAGAATTCTCTCTCTCTCTCTCTCTCTCTCTCTCTCTCTTGGTCTATACAGTACAGACCAAAAGTTTGGACACACCTTCTCATTCAAAGAGGTTGACGACAAGAAAAAAGCAGCTAAGTAAAGAAAAATGAGTGGCCATCATTACTTTAAGAAATGAAGGTCAGTCAGTCCGAAAAATTGGGAAAACTTTGAAAGTGTCCCCAAGTGCAGTCACAAAAACCATCAAGCGCTACAAAGAAACTGGCTCACATGCGGACCGACCCCAGGAAAGGAAGACCAAGCGTCACCTCTGCTGCTGCGGAGGATAAGTTCATCCGAGTCACCAGCCTCAGAAATCGCAGGTTAACAGCAGCTCAGATCAGAGAGCAGGTCAATGCCACACAGAGTTCTAGCAGCAGACACATCTCTAGAACAACTGTTAAGAGGAGACTGTGTGAATCAGGCCTTCATGGTAGAATATCTGCTAGGAAACCACTGCTAAGGACAGGCAACAAGCAGAAGAGACTTGTTTGGGCTGAAGAACACAATAAAGAACACAATAAAGAAAACTCTTTGAATGAGAAGGTGTGTCCAAACTTTTGGTCTGCAGGATATATATGCTGTTGCATAAAGACAAAGAAATTGCATTAAATTTTATTTCCACCGAGTGGATGTGAATGCATTCTATGTTAATAAGAGCATTTTGTTGTGCATTTTTCAGGACACATCACAGCTGAAACAATGATGAACATACTGAGAGACAAAGAGAGTGGCATTAATATGGAAGGCATGTTCATGACAACAGGAAGCATGGTATCTGTGCTCCCTAAGGACCAGTCGCTGCCTGGAGTTCACTACTTCACTGCAACCCCTTATCCAGAAAGGTAGGTTCTAACTAGTGCTGCCTCATTCCACAGGCTCAAAACATTTTTTTTGGGGGCGTCCATACTTCCACCGATCTGTTCTTTCCTCCAGAATTCATGGTGCCACAATAACTCAAAAATTGGTCAAATGTTTGTAGGATGTACATGCAGTTATCTTAGTAATCAGCAGATTATTTTTCCAAATTGTGGAATTAATTTAAACAGCAAGGTCAAATTTATGAAATAGTTTTTCTTTAACATTCATCCTTGTACTTGTTTTACACTGACTTTATACAAAATAGCTTACAAGTGAATAAGAGCACTATGAAAACCTTTAGCTGAATGTACAAGTACACCACAAAAAGCTTCCTAATTATTTAAATGCACTAGAAGTACTTTAGTTTTTTATTTTAATCTTTGACTTATTTTCAAATGCTTTTGTATTAAGATTTCTTTCTAATTTTAATAACATGACTCCCTTTTCTTCTCTAAATCCCTCTCCCCCCCCCTCCCTTTTTTTCCTGTTCAGGTCTGTTTTCAAGCCATTTATCTTTGTAGCAGACATCAAGCCATTGAATCATACATGTTCTCCATGTTTTGGAGAGGATGATCCAGTGAAGAAGAAACCTCGCTTTCAGACCAAGCCTGACCGTAAACACCCCCTGTTCATTAAGCATGATGTGGTGGCTGCTATAATTGACAGCACTAGGGTAAGTAGTTAATATTAAATCTTTTACATGAACTGTTATAAACATCTGTGATGAATATAAATGTGATGAAGATTAGCAGAGAGAGATAGCACTCCACATTGGAATTAAAATCAATTACTTATGTTCCGTTGAATGTTCTGGGGCATAGTAGAAAATTGTTGTTAAATTGTTGTGGTATAGAATTAAGTAAACTCTCATCAAACAAATGTATAAATGGTATAGTAATAAGTTGTATAAAGTTTTGAAAAAAGTCTTTTTTGAGCATATTCCCTTATTTAAACTGTTGCTTACTCCTTTACTGGCTTTTTTTGCTGTTATTGTCATTACATTAAAATAGATAATGTCTTTTAAATGTAGATTAAAACAGAACTAGGCAGAACAATAGTTAACGATGATAATTCTGTTTATCTCCATTAATGAAGCCCTCCATTGTCATGTAGTTTCTGCTACCATAATCCAAAGGCTTCCCTCTTCCTTGTTTCACTAGGAGAAAGGTCAGAGGATCATGCAGAAAATGCAAGAGCTGGAGAAGCAAAAAGTGGCAGAAATGGAGAAATACTTAACCACAGGTGTGCAGGACTCGACTATGCTGGTTCATCTATTCTCAGATACAGTAGAGGAAGAGCTGAGTGTTTACAGCAAAGCCTGAAACAGCCTGGAGAGACCTTGTTATATAATTAAAACGATTCACTGCTGATGAACGGAAACAGAAATTAGGAAATGTACTTAACAATTCAAATGCGCATAAATTGCACACAATTCGATGTACCTGTATAGCCATTTCTTTAGGTGTGAAATTACTCTGGCAATACAAATATACACAGACATGCAAGAAAGAAATCAACACTTATAGTTTTATGAGAAAATGCACCAAACGTATTTACATTTTTTGAGTGAGTATGGCCAAGCTATTAAAAAATTATAGATATTAATACATTATTGCCAAGTTGTTGGCTTTTCTTTAGCAGCTTTAGGCATAGAATGAGAGATATTTTCTTCACAGATCTTCCAACAGCATCCTTAGAAAGGACTGGCATGACCTGGACTCTTTGAAAATTTCAAATCAAATTTAAAAATTTTAATTCTATGCACGCTTAAACATGATTATATTCCAAACTCCAAAAAAGGAAACAAACATTAGTCATAATAATGGCAAAAAATGTTAGTGCATACATCTTATCATAAAACTATAGGTGCATTTACTTCTTGCAGGTGTGTGTAGCATGGTGATAATATGCCGCATGAGTAATAAAAAAACAAAAAAAACATTACAAAGATATTTGATAGTTCATCACGCACAAATAAGCCTGCAAGACTTTATAGCGCAATGACAAGGTTTAAGTGTTGTACACGCTTTTAATCCCCTCTATAAGTTGCATACATAAATGATACAAAGTGCAAATAGTTTATTTGATACCCATATATTAGTGATATGCAATGTAAACATGAAAACCTGTATCTCTAATAAATTAAACTCCAAAAATAATATTAGTAGACACATATGATACTTGCAGACTATGTGCTGGTGTTTTATACACAGTGCTAACATTAGACAACTGAAATGCGAACAAAATCCCTGAAATCAATGTTCAGGTTTGATTGTTTAAGAGGGTTATTTTAAATTATACCAAAAACAACAACAAAAAACAGTCTTCCTCAGCCTTTAGTACAAACATCATGTATCATTAAAACCATAACAGTACTGGTTTGGCACACTCATACACTCTGTTACATATACTAGATTAGAGACATGTAGTTAAATGTGTTTTGAACTCTGGATAATGGGATAAATTACTACCAATGTATCCCAACATAAACTCCAAAACCAGGAATAATAATGACTATTATAAATAAAAAAAAATTTCCCCTGAGTGTTTCTGTATAAATATTTATGAATTAATCTTTATGAAAGACCTCAGAATTGCTTCAGTGGTGTACACATATATGAGGGCTGTTTAAGTCACAGCAGGACTTTTGATTGTACAGGAGAACACCACAGTTATTAGAGTAAAAACTACCTTTATTTCTTTATATAATCCCCTACTACACTAGTTTTCTCAGTTATCACTGCTGAGACGCTGCCCTGCCTCAACTCCTTTAAGGGCCCTTTCTTTAGTGTAAAAAATGCCTTGTAGGAACATTAAGTGAGCAAGTAAGGTTATTAATATTAATACATTATTGATAAAGCTTTTAAAGGAAATCCAACAATTTAAGAGTAGCATCTCACCCAGGAACAGAATGAGAAAGATGTTCTCAACAGATCTTCAAACAGCACAAAGCATCCTTAGAAACAACCAGGAGGACCAGTGTATGTATGCACTTATGTAATCTGCATGTCTTGGACTGTTGGAGGAAACTGGAGTACTCAGAGAAAACCCACCAAGCAAAACCCAACATGCAATCTCCATGCACACAGACCTGAAGTGGGAATCGAACCCTCGATCCAGGAGGTGCAAGGCCACATTGCTAACCACTACACCATATATTTTTGTGTGATATAGAGAGAGAGAGAGAGAGAGCTAGCTAGCTAGCTAGTAGTAGCTAGCTAGCTAGCTAGTTAGTTAGTTTACTTAAGAGAGCTAGCTAGCTAGTTAGTTAGTTAGCTAGTTAGTTAGTTAGTTCTTAACTCTCATAACTGTGTTGTTATTCTGCTTAATCAAATGTTCCAGTTTGACTTGAACTCCACTCTTAGAATAGAATAAAATGTGCATCAATAATCCACACATAAATCTTAAGTCTTAAGGAAAATGCCCATGTATACTAGTAATGTCCTGGAAGACCTGTAACAGGAAAAGACCAGCTGAAAAGTGCTTAATGGAAGACGCAACTAATAATACGAAAAATGTTGTGATGCTTCTTATATTCGAAGGTGCATAATAGAAAACATTCAATGAATTTCCTAAAGCTCTGATGGTTTTTAATTCTATTCTAAACATTCTATTTTAAATATTTAGTGGACTGTAGGCTTGTGCAACTTAACATTATGTATGCACACACACAGTAACCCAAGAGTCTGGATTCCTTACATTAAATTTTATATTTTTCTTTTTATTCCAGACCCGAGATGGTTTTGAAATTACAATAGAAGCCTTATGCATGCATGAAACTCGCGCTTATGTATGCAAGACATGCTTCTTCACACAGAGATATTGCTGCTGATTTTTACAGCATTTGCTTTCTTGGTCAGATATATGGATCCAGACATTTGGATCACCCTGTGTAGTTTAGTCCTCAAAGCAGCGCATGTTTCGTTGCATCCCTTTTCATCCTAAACAAGTCAGTTTACACCAAGTGTAATACACACCAAAGGTTAAGTCACTGGTTATGTTCAACAGACTGAAAGTTGAACTAACAGTTGTGTTTAATGGGTATAATATTCATCACGCTTTAGCGATGAACCACAGAGCCCTGTGTGAAACAGTAATGCAGGTTGTCATCTTGGAAACTGTAGTCATGAGTGATGTGGTGGATGACTCCGCCTTCCAGCAGGCGAGAGCCGTAGAGCAGTGCCTCCCCCTGGTCACTGGCTAATCCAACTGTCTGCAGCCATTGCACCATGTCACTGCCAAGAAATGTGTGCGCTACACTGTGCTCCCCACACCTGCACAACACACATGCACATGGATGGAGTTTAGAACAATAACAGAGTGATTCAGACTAGTGCAATGCAGAACTGAAACTAAAAATGAGGAAGCATGTAAAGAGGTTTGCACCATGGATACAAAAATAATATTGTGATAATCATGTCTTGGGCAAAAATAAAAAAAACAAAGGTCACTCATAATAAATAACCTGACATTTTTTTCATATAACAGCATGTCAGTGTTTTATTCCTCTTATACCACAGCAATGTACCATGAATCTGCCAAACAATGTTTAATTTGTCAGTAAATGTGATAATTTGCAAAGGGTTACAAATACCTTTAATGGCATGGATCATCTCTAAGACAAGTCAGTTCCTATCATCACTTGTGTTTATGCATCTATAAACAGTTATCTCATCACCAAAACTACACAGCTTGTCATAAATATTTTGTTGTTAAGAAGCCTTTAATATATATATATATATTATAAACACTCAGCCTTCTGACCAATCAGATTTCAGAATTCAGCAGCACTGTGGTCAACTATGACATGCAACTTTTCAGAGTTCTGATATAGAATTCATGAATTCTGTATTAAATACATACCTCTTTGTCTGGACAATGTCATGGACACATTGTTCTTTATGGTACTTGAGAAATTGACTGCAGGTGATTCGGATCTCCTCAGACACATTAGACGGACTGTCTGCCTCCTGTCCCTGAGTCTGCATCAGACATGCTAACCTACAGAAATAACAGATAATAAAAATAACCAACACAAAATACACAGACCATGTGCTGTTAATGGTGATGTGATCTTATAGGAGATCTCGCCAATGTGAACGTACATACCTCTTTTTAAATGGTATAATAATTAAATGTTTGTCAAGACCAAAAATGCCGAAGGATATAAAACCCTATGGGGAGAGAGGTAGATATAGTGTTACCTATTATAAGTTATTGCCAATTAACCATGGACAACTAAAATGTTAAAACTGTACATGATTACCTGTCCAAAGTTGATCACAGCACAGAAGAATTGCAGCTCTAAGTAGAGTCTGCCTGGAACAGGACTGAAGAGCCACCAGAGATAGCTGGAAATATTCTAAAAACACACAAACAACCAAGAGGGTTTCAACACCACCATAATTCCATCTGAAGGATGAAGTAATTCTGTATCACTAGTACTTGGTGGCAAGGTGGCTTAGTGGTTTGCACTGTTGTCTTGCACCTCCGGGAAGTCCGATTTCCTCCCACAGTCCAAAGACATGCAGATTAGGCTAACTGGATTTCCCAAATTGCATGCAGTGCATGAATGTATGTGTGAATGTTGACCAGGGGTCCTACCACGGTCGTAAAAATGGGAATAAATATAATGGTCATTATTGGCCTCCATGGTCCCTAGTTTGGTTGGATGGATGGATGGATTACTAGTACTTAATTTTATTTTGCTTTAATATTTGGAATTTCAGTCTTTGGTAAAAAGGTTTTAGTTCCGTAACCACACTTTTCATTTACCACAGCAGCACAATTCATTAACCACAACAATATTCCTTAATAGTACTCATTTAGACCCTGTTTTCACACAACATAATTTTTTATCAGTTGCATCAAAAATATAAATATATCCTAAGGTCACATTTTCTCAAATGCAACATAAGTATAAAAATGCTCCAGGCCTACATTTACATAGAATGCCCCATGTATAGAAAAAAGAAATATAGGTAAAATAGTGTAAGCATTATTTTTATTATGTTGGAATGGTCCTATGTCCATTTCAGACCCCAGAGTACAGGTCAATACCTGATACTGATCCAGTCAGGAAAATGTTGTATTGTACTATACAGGGGGATGAACAGGAAGGAGACATTGTGTGTTCACATGTAAGTACTGTGTTATCAAGCAACACCACATGTATACATGAAACAGGTCAAAAGGACTGAAATTGGAAATATGTTAAGTTGGATCTGTTAATGACCAAGCATTACAGGGTAATAAGGAATTAGCAGTTGTTTATATATATA
>JAAGKR010000311.1:100676-229406 GCA_011419295.1 Clarias macrocephalus | reverse complement strand
TCATCACAAAGACAGATAAAAGATTAAAACTGAGAGATTATTAAGTAACTGACGCTAATGGAAAGGACCCCTGAACATGATGCAATGGCTTGTTTGTTAGATTTTTTAATATTTTAAATAAATATTTGTACTTCATTATGTACTTCCCCTCTGGTCTGCCTTTCCACCAGTTTCCAAGTGTTTTAATGGTGTAGGAAACTGTAATCACTGACACATTGGCGTTCTTTGCAATTACTCTAATGAAAAGAGATTAAACCAGCGCTTTTAATGGTTATAACGGTCTGTCTGTCTCCCTTTGACAATTGCTTTTTTCTCACAATTATGATGGCAACTACTTCCTGCAGGGAAGTATTTCTTAGATATTTCTCCAGAGAGTGTAGTACCACAGTCTGTTTTAACACTGCTTTTATACAGAAAGGTTGCACATAATGTTACATACAAAACCTTGGATTGCAAGCAAAATTGATTTCAGAACCGTGTTTGTAATCCAAAGCAATCGTTTTTAATAATTAATACAAAATATAAAGTAAAAATAAAATAAATAACCTGCACTTTACCTTCGTAGCTGTAGTGATTGTGACCAGAGAGAGGAGAGGAGGAGAGGGGCTGTTCTGTAGGACGACTTATGCACACACACCGGTTTGCTGACTGAGACTCTCACACACACAAGCACATGCACGCAGACATACACACAAAATAAAAAATGCTTTACACACACACACACACACACACACATGGGTCACAATGTTATAGTAAACAGCATTTACGCACATGAATGTTGACTGTACACATGACACATGCGCACTGAGACCAAGTATGGGAGACGATTACCCACAATATTGCTCAGATTCCAAGACCTCGTTCGTTTACCTCGTTAAAATTTTTTTCTTGTCTTGCAAAATACTCACAGACCAAGGTACTCGCAATCCAAGGTATCACTGCTTCATTTCCTTTTTTTTTAAGCTATGTTGTAGTCATGTATGTTACAACGAGTTTCTATCACAGGGTTATAAATAGGCATGCACCATTAGAAGTACAGTAATACTCTAAATATAAGTCTCCATAAAACTTCATTTAGAACATTTTTAAAATATATGATGATATACCTATATATACTGTATATACAGTGTATATATACTGTGTATATACAGGGGTGGACAATGAAGCTGAAACACTCAACAATTTAGTGCTGGAGGTTTCATAGCTAAATTTGCAGCCTGGTGGCTAATCTTCCTTGATTGCACATTCCACCAGTAAGAGCAAAAGTTTAATTAGCAGAGTTTCGCTTAAAATATTGCATTGCACACAACATTATGGGTGACATATCAGAATTCAAAAGAGGACAAATTGTTGGTGCGCGTCTCGCTGGCGCATCTGTGACCAAGAGAGCAAGTCTTTCTTATGTATCAAGAGCCATGGTATCCAGGGTAATGTCAGCATACCACCAAGAAGGACATCCAACAGGAGTGACTGTGGACGCAAGAGGAAGCTGTCTAAAAGGGATATCCGGGTGCTAACCCGGATTGTATCCAAAAAACATAAAACAACAGCTGCCCAACTCACTGCACAATTAAATGTGCACCTCAACTCTCCTGTCTCCACCAGAACTGTTCATTGGGAGCTCCACAGGATCAATGTAAATGGCGGGGCTGCTATAGCTCGTGCCAATGCCAAACGTTGGTTTCAATGGTGCCAGCAGCTGAAATCTTGGGCTGTGGACAATGTGAAACATGTATTGTTCACCTTCACTGTCTTTCCCACATCCGGGAGAGTTACGGTGTGGAGAAGCCCCAAAGAAGCGTACCACCCAGACTGTTGCATGCCCAGAGTGAAGCATGGGGTGGATCTATGATGGTTTGGGCTGCAATATCATGGCATTCCCTAGGCCCAATACTTTGTGGGTTCAACTTGTACTGTATCCTGAAGGCGGTGCCGTGTATCAGGATGATAATGCACCAATACACACAGGACTGGTGACAAAGAAGTTTGATAAACATGAAAGTAAAGTTGAACATCTCCCATGGCCTGCACAGTCACCAGATTGTTATTTTTTATTACTGAGCCACTTAGGGTTGTTTTGGAGGAGCGAGTCAGGAAATTCTTTCCTCCACCAGCATCACGTGGTGACCTGGCCACTATTCTGCAAGAAGAATGGCTCAAAATCTCTTTGGCCACTGTGCAGGACTTGTATCTGTCATTCACAAGACGAACTGATGCTGTATTGGCCGTAAAAGGAGGCCCTACACCATACTAATGAATTGGTCTAAAACTAGGCGTTTTAGTCTCTATCGATCTATATATATATATATATATATATATATATATATATATATATATATATATATATATATTCTGTATATAAATTGAAAATACAAAATTATATTGTGTATATATTAAGAGAGTTAAATACAATACAAATCTACGGTTAAATATATATGGATAATAAGGAACAAATATATATTTTTTACAGTTAGTCATTACCCCTTAGTTTGTCCTCAAATACCTCTCTCCAAAGCAGCAGCCACAGATAGAAAGAACATCAGGTTTTTCTTTTTTTTTTTTTGTCCATTCATATGTACGTTAATAGGAGCACCTGCTTATTTTTGTGATTAGCTTATCAGCCAATCATTTGGCAGCAGCACAAAGCCCACAGTCATGCCGATACAGGTCAACAGCTTCAGTTCATTTTCACATCAAACAACAGAATGGGGAAAAATGTAATCACTGTTGCTTTAACCGGGGATAGCTGGTGCCACCAGATGGGCTGGTTTAAGTATTTTAGAAACTGCCAGACTCCTGGGATTTTCACACAAAACAGAGTTTATACATAATGGTGAGAAAAAACAAAAAAACATTGAGTAAGTGACAGCTCTCTGTGTGGAAACGCCTCGTTCATCAGAGAGGTCAGAGGTAAACAGCTAGATTGGTTCGAGTTGTAGTGAAGGATATAATAACTCCTTATAATATAACCACTCAGAAAGGCATCTCAACATGTGCAAAACATCAATCCTTGAGGTGGATGAGCTACAACAACATAAAACCATATCAGGGTCCGCTAATGTTAGCCAAGAAAAGATATCTGAGAAGCACAGACAATAAAACTGGACATAAAATTAGAAAAATCACTGGTCTTTTTTCCATCTTGGTCAAGTACAGTAGGTGTCCTGCAACAATTGCTCCTCCCCTCCCCCGCTGGTCAGCGTTCACCTTTACTATTCTCCACACACAGGTACGCGGTCATACTTATACTCTCCGATACAGCAGGTGGCAGTATGCACCTAGATGATTTGTAAGCCATCATTAAACAAGAAGACAAGAATACTCTTGTATACGAATATGCTTGATATTATTTATATTTTGGAAAAAAATTAAATAGCAATGCTCTCATGTGCCTTCCTACTTTATCAGCTATGCCTGTGTAAGTTAGAGGAGGACACTGAAATTTCCAAGCAAGCACAAGGCACTGATGATGTTGTGTTCTAAACAGTGGCTTACTTCCATGTTCAGGTACGATTGGGTATCATATCGGGTTCTATCTGTGCCCGAGAATGCTGCACTGTGCTCGAACCATGATTCCCAAGACTGGAACATTTGCGTTCTAACTGATCCAGATAAACCAGACTTCGGGGTCAAGTGTCCTCGGAAATGATCCCGAGCCCCTAGTGTGAAAACACCCTCAGATTCCTTTTCTTGTTTGTTCCTGTTCTGGTTATTCTCTCTCATCAACAAGGTGTTTCAGACCCTCCGTGCATGTTTTATTTTTTTTCTTCTTATGTAAATGCCAAAGACTGTTGTATGCAAAAATGCCAGGAAATCAGCGGTTTCTAAAATACCAGCCCATCTGGCACCAACAATCATATCACAGTTAAAGTCACTGGGATGGCTTTTCCCCCTGTCCTGATTTTTGAGGTGAACACTAACTGAAGCTCTTGACCTGTATCTGCATGATTTTCATGCACTGTGCTGCTGCCACATGATTGGCTGATCAGAGAGCTGCATAAATGAGCAGGTAAACAGGTGTTCCTTTTAGAATCCACAATGAATGCACGAATAACTGGTCTGATAGACAGCGCATAAACTCCCACCCATGTACAGTTTCTCAAATAAACTGACAGCTTTTTTTGTCCTTCCTCTCATCGCATACAAATATAATTTTGGGAACACACTCTACTGCCCTTATAATCATGGTGCAGCGCTTAGCTTAAAACAATAGAAGATGAGTAACACGGTGTCAGACAGACAAAGTCAATAAATGCAATAAAAACAGACAATAGATTATACATTAAAATTATAAACTATACTACAAACGACACAATAAACAGAATGGCACCAGCATTCACAGCATCATAATACAAACTCTGTTCGAGAATAATGGCTGGATAAACTTTCTCGGCAATAAAACTGAATCAACCTGAACGTCTTTAAACACAGGGACTAAGTTAACACGTTGGTGACATAAAAGATTGCTAAATAAGTGCAAGTCTGCTCACCAGTTAAGTCTGAACCGGAGCAAACAGAGAAGCATGCAGAACTGGCGCATTCACGGAGGTTATGCAGGGTATACCACTGCAGGGGAGCGAACAGCTTTCCACAGCTGAGGTATAGCAGTTTGTTTGGAAGTTTAAAACCTCTTCAGGGTCTCTCTCTGTCAGTAACTCCCTTCCCCTTTAAAACACACACTCAAAAAGTGCCTGATGCTATTGATTCTTTATCGACACCTGCAACTCCTTCAACTGGATCTGAAGGCAAGTTTTTTTACTCTAAAGCCAGGACCACACAAGCCAGCTGTCAAATATTTCTTGAAGAGAGGTGACAACAACTTGGCGACAACTCCTTCAACCAGATCTAGAGGCACCGCTCCACCCAGGTTGAAGGGAACTCCATGGGGACCAAAAGACGATTATTTCTTTATTTGAATCAGAACCAGCTAATAAGCTTGAAGATATGTATCTTTCAAAATATCATCATTTATAATCTGCCTTTTTGTAAGAGCTAAACAACATTCAATCTGAATTGTATAAATGCACCAGGGTCCTGTGGCTTGGCCCAGGAAGGACAGGACTACCCAGAGTTTATTGCAACCTTATTTTGTAACCCTACACAGATAGATAAATAAAAAAAAATAATAATAAAAATAAAAAAAACCTGTAACAAAAAGAAAAATTTTTTGGTTGCTTGCACTCCCTCACTGCGGGACTGCAGAATATGTGAATATGTGAATATATACTAACAATATTTCTCTTTGTCATTATATCACTTTGTCACAACTAATGTTCTAACTCAAAACACTCATTGTCCCACGGTTCGGATCTAACACCGAACCAGACAGCTTCATCTGCTTCTGACAATAAAGTGCGATGGTGCCGTAATCCAGCTGACTGGAGATCAGTAGAAAACCACAGCAGGGCACATGGAGCTTTCTGATGCATGTGCTGTTGCAGATGGTCACAGAGATTGGCTAGGATGGATGTCACCAAAAACCAGCTCAGAAATTATTTACCACCGATAAACAGATGGTCCTTCACAGGCCTGTGAGTTGGAAAAAAAGCATCCATCTGGATGAGCGGAAGGTGAGAGGAGATTTAATCTCACTGGTGTCAAACCCCTCGTATGAAACTCCTGTGTGACATGACAACATCATAATGAGTAAAGTGATTCCCGAGTTCTTCCATTCTGCTTTATCGGCCAATCACATCTGTGACCTTCTGGGAGAGATTGAGAAGGATGTCTCAGGTACTTCTACACTAAATCAAAACTAATGGCCATTTACTATTTTTATGTCCTTAATTTTTAGGGGGGTAAGCAGCATTAAGCACAAGATTTTGTACATGAATCTGAAAATCGCTTTTTATGTTATTTTAAGTACCCATATAGTCAAAATAGATTTTTTACCACACGATGAATTCTTAATTCTGATTGATCAGAAGATGTTGAGCACCCTGTTTGTTCACGCTATACCTAGTAGTGTAGAAATATAGAAATCTTTGACTATTGTGCAAAATTAGCTGTGATAATAATAGATGATAATAATAGCTGCATGACATTCTGTGAACTAATAAGTTGTCTGTCTTCATGTGACACTTGAGTTTTCACTTAACAATTTAACTGACATCATATGGCCTCAATACTTGCATACAGTCTACAAAAATACTGGTTTTCCTAATTGTCTCTGACAGCAGTTATGGAAGCCGGAAGAAGTCTCCAATACCAACAACAGTTATTGTACCAGTCAGAGATCAATCTGAAAAGTCTTCAGGTCAGAAAGCTCTTTGCACTGAGAAAATCCCAGAACACTTATGAATGCCATTCTTTTATAAATTCAAGAACAAACACTCTTACTCACTCATTCTCTATTCCACTTATCCTACACAGGGTCACAGGAAGCCTGGGGACTCGGGGCACTATCCGGGATACACCCGGTATATACACATACTCACCTCACTCGCTCACACACTAAGGGCAATTTGGAAATGATAAATTATCCTAAGCTGCATGTCTTTGGACTGCTGGATGCAACCAGAATACCCAGAGTCTCAAACCCATGACCCTGGAGGGATGCCCCAAAAGCAAACAAAGGAGAAAAATAATGAACTTGTCAAACTGCTGCAGTATAAGAGGAATAAAACACTTCAGGTTGTTCTGTTATTGAGCATAAATCCTGCAATGATTTATTTCCCTTACGAGTCCACACATCCAGGACAGATTCTGGGCTTGTCTGGGGCCAAGTTTACTTTTGTGCGTGCAGGTTCACAAAACAATAGGCAGTAGGTTCATTAATTTGCTGTTTTTTTATTTTTTATTTTTTATTAGCGGCAACACTCAGGCCATGAAGAACAGAACTTTGTGGATGCATCACATGCTACCATTCACAGGTGATTAGACTTGAGGAGCTCTTCTACTTTATGATGTTTTTCAACTAATATTATAAAAGTCTGTGCTTCTGTAGACCAGTAAGGTAGTCTCTTTTCTCTATTGGCCTTAACGACTGTCTCCCCACTATTTTGAACTCCAAATCGAAACAGGAAGTAATATGACATCTGACTTGTCATGTGCCATAAAGGAGGATCACTTCCACACCTGATATTGACTACACTAAGGTTCAGTTGAATTGCAATTTTTTTTTTTTTTACATTATCAAAGGCAGTTCTTGTTCATGTGCATTAAACATTCAATATGAACTTCCTAAATAATTAAAAGAAAATCAAAATGAGGAGATGTATTAAAATGTCTAAAGTTACAATTAAAAGGTATGCGCTAAATGTATAATTGTATTCATTAGTGTTCTTTGGGAAAATACGTTTTCACAGGAAAGTATCATTTAAATGTTGCATATACTGCATGTCTGAGTAATATTTATGCAGGCTTCAGTTCATTTAAATTTATTACAATACTTGAATTGTGTCAAATAAGATACGGAAATATGACAGCCATGTTTAAAAAAAAAAAATAAAAAAAAAGTAAATAATTTCGAACTTGTTAAAATTAGTTCTGTCTTCATGAAAAGGTGTGAGGCCATAATCATACTTAACTCTTTTGTTCTCTTTAGCTTCCTCTTCCAAACCCTGTGCTTATTCACTCATACTTCTTTCTTCTCTCAAGAACATAATGATCCACACAAAAGCCTTAGAGAAGCCTTCGGGAATTAGATAAGTAATAAAAAAAAGATATTGTGCTATTTGATAAGAAAAGACCATATAAACTCTGCCATGTCCATATCTGCCCTCTTTTCCACCTTTTATTCCTGTTGGTCGGCAGTAATTGTTTTCTTCGCACAGTTCCATTCACTCCTTTCAATTGTATATAAAAAAAGTTCTGCTTTATCTAAAGTTCTAAAATTGATAAAGTCCTTCTACCTGACAGTTTTTTTTTTCATATACCTTGTATAGTCTGCTGAAAATTATTGCAATTTTCTGTCCTCTTATTTCCTTTTCCTCCCTGCTCAACCGCTGAATAAGGTTATTATTCTTATTTTAATCTTTGTGCTTCATTACTTTTTTTATCACTTCTATCTATTATCTGAAAGATTTTAAGGCACCAGATGTGTGACCATTTTCACACTAGATGCACATTCTGTGAATCAATATGAATAAATGTATGATTTCACGCACAGATAAGATCAGATGGATATTTTATTGGGATGCTTTGATGCACAGTACGTCAGAGCTGTACGTGTTAGTCATATGCTCAGTTTATGAGCACATATTTAAAAGGTCACTTGGGTTAATAATTATAGCACCCTAGCGCCAGATATGTTTCTTCGACCTTGTCTACAGTACATGTATGTGAATATTTTTTAAAAAGGTAGTGTATATTCATAAAATAAACAGTATAATATATTTATTAAAAATATATCTGCAAAATTGCAAAAGATTATTTAAAATAACTCACAAAAACATAACTGTCTGGTTGGGTAAAGAATATTCTTAGGAGCTTGCATATTAAAGTTCCCATATTTTACTATTTTTAGGCAAGATGTGTCTGATACATCTCTATTTGAAATACTCATCAGATAATGTGATAATTTCTTTCATACCTCACACTGTCTCTGTTTCACTCCTCCTCCAAACATGCCATTTCATTGTCAATGTAAATAAGCTCCAGATGAACAACGCCCCCAGAAAGAACAGCAGAGCTGAGCACCGCTGGCAACAAGCTGGGGAATGTATGTCCTAATATGATTTTATGTAATGGGGAAAGTCTAATTGGCTCATTTCAGCCCCAGCAAATACAAAAATGGAAAAATGGCAAAAAGCATACTAAATCCACTTTCAAAAGTAAATAAGGTTAAATGTAAAAAAAATCACCAAAAGCATATAAAAAACAAACAAACAAGCAAATACATACAGTGGTACCTCAGAATATGAATTTAACCTATTTTGGCGGTGAGTTTTTTGACAAAATTTTGGATCCTGCATTTTCCCATAGGAAATAATGTAAATGCAGATAATCTGTTCTATCCACCCAAAAATACTACCAGTATTACCAGTTTCCAACACTATAATCAAATTTTAGCATACAGTATAAAACAATCAAAAACATTTTGAAAAAACATGTCAATTAAGTAAAATATGAAATAAATAGATATTAAACCTCACTTACAGTAATCTTAATTTATGATTCGTCTTGGCACCGGCAGCTTTAAAAATTAAACTGAAGGTTTTCTTGGGAGACATGGTGCTATGCCTTCACTGAAACTTCTCTTTCCACTGACGCAAACAAGTTTTGACCAGCTAGAAGTACACGAAACCTGATGCACACACAAAGTATGTCGAGGCAAATTTATTGCAGTATTTGCAGAAATTAAAAAGTTAATCAAGGCCAAAATTCACAAAGTGGGGTCGTTTGTATGTCAAGGTACCACAAGACTTCAAACTGATTATTAGGTTGAACTTTAATCAGGAGACCTGATTCTAAAATCTTGAGTGCAGTCGAGTGTTGAGTGCAGTAAGCAACATTTACACCACCCATGCAGTGGATACAGAAGCACTTTAGCAAATATCATATTCTTGTATCTCCACATGAGTGTGAAATCATATATATGCCCTTTTTGAAAGCCCAAATTGAGTTATGGCAGCAATTTGTAGTATTATGTTTCCTCTAAAGATGTCAGTAGTCGCACCATCGTTGATGCTATCATATGACGGTCAGAAGAGAGTCATATATTTTCCATTTTGAAGTGTTTATACTTTGGGTGTATACTGCTCAGCAGATACAGATAAATCCATGCTAACCATGCTGATATCCATCTTGGGACATTCTTAACATCCACAAAACGCAATGTGCACATGCAGGTTGACAATGTGACATCAACGTTTTTAAAAAAGGTTTTTAAAAAAGGTTTTTTAAAAAAAAAAATTTTTCCCCATGGTCATGAAAGCATAGAAAATCGACATTTTACAAATTCTTTGATCCAATGTCTAGATGTGTAAAGGATGCCAAAACCTGGAGAAAGACTATGTGAAGAATGGATTTCATTTGAGAGTAATTTAAAAAAATTAAAAAAAAAAAAAAACAATATAGTCATTTGCTAACAGAAGGATGATGATTAATTCCGCAAGACTAAATTATTTCTTAAAAGGCAACCATTATGTTGTTAGCAATGACAAGAAATTAGAGTCAGAAACCAACTGTTGAAACTGTTGAAAGCTGAGCAGCAGTTAGAGACAGCACGCTTAGATTAGGTTGTACATCTTCAGCAGATTTACCCCTGAGACTTTTCCTGGCTTTGTACTTTGCTTTCTAATGAAGATGCTTTGACCAGAGAAAATATTAAGACTGTCCCCAGATGCACTTACATGGACACATGCCTGTAGAAACACCCACACACTTACACAACAAAAGCCCTTTTTAGACATGGGATACATAACATTTCTGGATTCACTGATTAATTAAAGTGGTGGCATTTATCATTCAGACGCAGGTCGACATACAAATTGGCAGACATTTTTTGTATTTGCGTTTGCTCAAAAGTATGACAAAAGTATTCCGTGTTGCACTTACACTGGTAGCTTCTAAATAATGTCTGGGGTTAGGCTGCACCATAGGTTGCCAAATCACCTGACAAATGCTGACAGTTTACCAAGTTTACCATGAAACTTGAGTGTTCTTGTGTTTATCAACCTGCAAAAACTGGTGACTTATTCTATCAGGGCAGGAAAAAGTGGCCAAGTTAAACTGGAAATCAGCCATCACTCCTCACAACATCACTTCCAAGGCTGTTGTGATTGTTATGATTAGTTTTACTATCCAAAACAACATCCTAAGTCTGTGTGTCATAATTTTGTGCATGACTACAGTATGTGTTAATGGAGTTTAGATTTATGATAAAGAATCTTAAGTTTTCAACAAACTTTGATATAAGACAGAACTCGTTGTTAGTAGACCTGGAAGATCAGTGGACATTGTAGTGAACAGTGGGAGATTTGATTAATCACCATGACAGTCCTTAATTACAGCCACATTAAAAATCAAGTGGCTAATCTAGGGCACTCTAGCTTGCCCCACTCCTAGCTCCTTATTAAAAGGTAGTTATATGGTGTTTGGAGAATTTGATAAAAACCCTTTAAGACAAGCTTAGGAAAATGAAAAAGTTTAAATTAGTCAATCCGTCAATCCTTCTGGTTTCTCGCTTGTGATTATAACATGTAACAGAGTAACACCCTGATTAACTTTCCAAAAATCCAAACCTACACCAATGATTTATACATGGTACTGCCTTCCTTAAGTGCCATATAGGATGCATCACATCTTATACTTTCATTCCTCTTGTTTCTTCAATCAGTGAACTTAAGTAGCCAAGCGAAGTTGTTCTGATTGATTTCTCTATGCTTGACTGGTTGATTCATAACATACTAATGGAGCCCAAAAAAGCCACACTCAGTGTGTAAATGAATCATGAGACTCAAACTAATTAGCATGAAAAATGAACACGGATGTATTAACAACCCAAATGACTAAAGCACTGACGCTGCAGTATGCTAATATATGACAATCGATCTGGGAAACCATGTCATTCCAATTCGGATGAGTACCTCTTCATGAATACTGTTGTGACAAGGGCTCTCTTTGTGTAATTTTGGATGCACAGCCTAGGAGGCGATTTCCACTAGGTCTGTGGATTAATGCTAAGTGTATATTGGTATTCAAACACCAGAACTCAATGAACAGGGTATATATTTTACAAGGAATGTATAGCATATATTCTAGCTCACTTTGTTGATTTGCTGACTGATTGTAGCACGTATTGCTATCCAAAGAAATGTCATGCTTTATTAGCATAACTCTATCAGAGCAAAGGGATCTGCGTAGGATTCTTTATTCTTACCATATTCACAGACAAATGTCATGCTTTGAACATCTTAGGGGTAGACGGATAAGTCACTGAGTTACTGATCGGAAGGTCAGCGGTTCGAGTCCCAGCTCCACCAAGTTGCCATTGTTGGGCCCTTGAGCAAGGCCCTTAACCCTGTCTGTATCATGGCTGACCCTGCGCTCTGACCCCAGTTATGCTGGGATATGCGAAGAAAGAATTTCACTGTGCAGTAATGTATATGTGACAAATAAAGGCTAAAACTAAACTTCAACTTATCTTGTTAAGTTACACAAGCCATTTTGGAGTGACCTAGATACCAGCTGTTAAATGGCTCATGATGTACAGTATGTGGACTGTCGCTTACGTTGCAAACTGAGGTGAGACAGCACTCAGACGACTGACTAATTAATAATGTCTGAATGCTAATTAAAAACTGTGGAATCTAGCAAAGAAAAGAAACCTCACTACATTAATCAGCAATTATACGTAGCATTGCCAGTGTGAGAGAGGACACATGTCAGGTGTGGCAACAACTAATCAGCATCAACACCTGACATTTGCCTCAGGAGATGAGAACTGACAGACCAGTGTGGACAATGTTTCTCATTAGTGCGATTACTTGTCTCGTAGATTTCTCATCTTTCTAAATTTCTCTATTATCCTGTTATACTGAACTTCCAGTCTTGCACAGTATGATGCAGATCAATATGCGCATTCTGTTCCACGCAAATGAGGATGGGTTCCCTGTTGTGTCAGGTTCCTCTCAAGGTTTCTTCCTATTGCCATCTCAGGGAGTTTTTCCTTGCCACTGTCGCCGTCATCCTCAGCTTGCTCATCAGGGACTATCTGACCATTTTGATTCATACATGTTCACATTCCATACAAACTTAAATAATTCTTTTGATTTGCGATCAATTGTTAAAAGCGCTATACAAATATAATTGAACTGAAAAAAAAAAATTGTCCCGCTAGTGTTAAGTATGTTTAATCCATAAACAAGATAATCTATAGCTGTTGGTTTTTGTTTTTGCATTTTAAAATAAAATAAAGGATTTTACTATTTATGGGAAAGGCATCTGAATAATTTGTAGGCTATAGAAAACAACTAAAACAACATCAATAATAATGATAATAATAAAAGTAGCTGTAGTAGTAGTAGAAGTTGGGGCACTGGTATAGATTCTGAGCCCCTTGAAAACCTAATATACTGGACTACCATCCTTGACAAAGCCAACCCTTTTTAATTGCCCTAGTATTTTAAGGTTGTCTTTTTTTAAACGTTTTAAAAGTCAAAGTTAAAAAAGTAAACTGCTAGAATTTCGATTAGCAAACCCTAGACACATTGAAATTTCACATGTACAAATTTACTGAATGGAGGTAAGCTGTCATAATGCTTGAGTTGTGAATTTTATCACCAGTTCCTGTGCATTTTTACATGTCAACGCATGAAATTTCAACATGTCTAAGCATTTGCTCATTAGACGTTTGTAGAAGGTTGGCAAAAAAAAAAAAAACAGGCATTACATCACCAGGTCGATTTGGTGCAATAACGAGCAATGGACATGCTTAGAGGAAATGTATGTGAGTAAAAGTACATATTTTATTTAGAAAATGTAGTGGAGTAAAAAAAAGTTGCCATAAACATAAATAATGGAATAAAGTACATGATCAAAGTACATACAACACTGCTTATATCACATGTCTTTAACACTGCGAAAGAAACCTCACCAGGCTCAGAAAGGACATTCAACCTCCACAGCCACCGTTCCACCTTTTTGATTGAGTCAGACTCTCGCGCTCACTCATTCTGGCGGGGTACATCCTGGACAGGTGGCCAATCCATCACAGAGCACAAGCATGTACGGATTCACAAAGTATTGCAATACAAGTAAGAGTAATTATTCGTACAAACTGAATAATTTGTGTTATTCAGTATATATATATATTGTGTTAGACTCAGGCCATCAAAGTTCTAGTAGAGAGGGTATGTTTTGGAATGCTGGAGTTCCTCCCACCAGTATAGTTACTGAAAACTTGTAGAACTGGTGCCAGAGCTTGCTCAGTTGCAGCAGTAGAAGCTGAGACTTGCCATCTGTTTGTGTGTGAGGGAACATATGCGATGTGGGGCATGGATTGATCTTTCAGTCTTTTCCACCTCTAATACTTCAAACATCTACTGAGCCCCGTGGCTCTCTAGTGTAGTAACACACAACTTCCAGCACCTCAGAAAGACACAAGCAGAAGTGTGATGATGCCAGGGACAGGGCTGAGGTGCAATCGTATGAAACTGCAGACTCTGCTCAGTGGTACAGTAGCAATGATGAAATGAGGTGGCTTAGAAACCCTAGCCATTGGCAATAGTATATATTTTCCTATATTTTAGCCAGAATATAAACATTGATGTGCTTTTCTAGAAAGTGACACTGTGACGGCCAAGCATATTATGCAATGTGCTGGGGTGTCATGTGACAAAGCAGTCACCTGATAGAACCAGGGTGCCACTGGTGTTCTTTCCATTGGTTTCCTCTAGGGTATCCTGTTAGATCACACTTGATACAAATAAAAAAATATATAAAAATAAATAAATAAATGCCAGTAGGTAGACTGGCTAAAAAAAAAATTCAGCAGGAGTGAATGAGAGTGTGAATGTATGTGTGTCACCATGGTTACCAATGTTTAGGATAAAGCTTGAATGTGACTATACGTTTTGACCATGCAAACAGTACTTTTGCATCATCACTGTGAAACGACATTGACCGTATTTACCGAGCTTCATCAGGCCAATTAGTAATCTGATGATAAGTGCCTTACTCTCTCAAGACATGATAAGAGCGAGGCTAATTGGGATCAAGGTTGGGGTTTAGGGGTGCATAGCATAAAAAGAGCAGTGCTAATCTAATCAGGTGTATCATCCAGCCACAGACTAATCGCTGTCAATTACAAAGTGGTTAGAAATGAATCCAGGCTCGAAATAGCCTCTCCTATTACAACCCTGGCCCAGTTAAGAGAGGAGAAGGAGGAGGGAAGGAACGAGATGAAAAGAGGAGGAGGAGGGAATAGGGCCGTTTCTCATCAGCTCCATCAGGGCCATCAAAGACCCATCTGGGAAGTGGCAGCGGTACTTACGCTGAAGAGCACAGGTGTTGCTGTTTAAGTGTTAATTAGATTAGCATGGATCAAAGACAGTCTGCCACTGCTAGAGTACGAGCGGGAGTGGAGGAATGGATAGAAGGAGAAGAGTACTCCTCAGGGACTGAAGGTTGGGAAGGGGGCGTCGGGGTGGGATATTGATTCATTTTGCTGACAGCATCAAATGGATTCATTAGTTGATGAAAGTATTGCACTTGGAGTTGCTCAAGTTGATTGGAGGAACATGAAAAATGTAACGCTTACATGATTTCAATAAGGCAAAATAGAGTAAACTTTCTCAGAGTATTGGCTGACATTACAAACTGTTTACCCTCGACTGGAGATGATGTTGTAGTCAACCAGGCATAATAGCGGACATGGATTAGAGAAAGACTACAAAACACCTTTCAACACAAACCTTCGGCTGAGTGAGCACGAATGATGCGAGCACCACCAAAACTCCACACACGGCTATAATTAACATGCATTATCATTATTGCACTGCTTGTAAGCTGAGCGGAATATTCTTTTATTTCGGGCTGAAAAACTCCATAAGATTCAGTTGAATAGAAGAAAAAAAATGCATCAAGACCAACACGAGAGATATTTATCCATCAGTCCCAAGTGTGAGGATCTCTCCAGCAGAAGGCAGAAAAGCCCCTGCACAGACAGCATCTTGACGGCAACAATATCCCCCTCTGGTTTACCAAATTTTTATTTCTTCCTGCTCAGGTGTTTACCTACAGTATGTTTATTTAGATTGCTCATTTTTTGGGACCCGTTGCTATGGCAACACAGCAGCAAATTTAAGCTTGCCTTATGGTATGAGAGAGAAGGTTATTAGAACTCCATCCCTACAGCCTAGCAGTAGACCGACCAGGTTTTTTTTATGGCATTACCTTTCACACTGTATAAAATATGTGTGTGTTTACCTGTTTGCCTGTGTCTGACTGAACAACACCGCTTTCTATTTGCAGTTGCACTCCACCAGGGACTTTCAACTCCAGTCCTGGACGGCTACCGTCCAGCAGTTTGGTAATTCGTCTGCTTAACCACAGCTGATTCAACTAATCTGTTAATTACCAGGTTTAGTGGGTGTGTTTACTGTAGGTGTTGGTGAATTACAAACTGTGTTGGACACTAGCCCTCCAGAACTGAAGTTCAAGAGCTGTGTACTTAACCAAACCACTAATAGTGAAGCAAGGGATTAGGCTTTCCTGCAAAAGCACTAAGCATCCATTTAAAAGAGGAAATGCTCATTTTAGAATGGCTGAGGATGAGAGAGAGCTACAGCTTGCACGGGCAACAGAAAAAAGCAGGAAATTCACACATAGTGCAGATCTGTGCACACCTTACAGCCTTATCGTATGCATATTTTATGTCAGAGTCTGTAATATTAGAAGGTATGAGCATAACAGTGGCATGGTTGCCAGGTGCTTAGCACTTCCTGCCTCACACCTCCAGGGCAGGAGGGGTTTGAATCTCACCTTCTCTGTGTGTGAAGTTTGCCTATTCTCCCCGTTCTTGGTGGTTTTCTTTCTTAATACTCCATTTTTCTCTAACAATCCAAATACATCCGGTGCTTGGTGTTTCCAAATTGTCCATAATGTACTGTATATCCCTTTTCACACAGCATTAAAGGAGATCAATTTTGCACTTTTCCTAGCATTAGATAATTCATAAAGAACCAACAATTTCTGCACTGAACCCCATGAGGGTTAAGGTGAGAACCATCCAAAGTTACATGACTCACCAAACACAGGGCTCTTCTCTGACCTCAATGCCACTTCTCACTGACAAGATGCATAACTGAGAAAAAAAGACATCAAGTCCCACCTTCACACCCAAGGACCCAAGCTCTGGTATCTGATCTCTACTCTACATACAATATCTTTATGTTAGATGCAAACTGTTTACCATTGCTTAAACCTCCCGACAGCAGGTCGCACATATCACACAGATGCCCATTTCCATGACTTCTCTCTTTTCACACCTGTTACTCCCTCTGCTCCCAGATTAAAGGCATGAAAACCACCCCTAATTCCCCTTACATTCCTTTTATACAGAACACAAGGTGTAATGATGTTGCAATATTTCTGCCCTGAACAGGCTGTGTGAAAGGGGCTTAACTGGGAGTGTGTATGCTTGTGCACCCTGTAATGGGTTGGCAAGCCATCCAGGGTGTCCCCTGCCTTTTACCCTGATTTTATTAGGATAGGCTCCAGGTTTGTTTGGAAAATAAATGGATGGATGACAATAACCTGGTTTTTATAGACTGCTCCTAAAATAAAAGAATCTTAATAGTACTTTTTCATTACAGAGTGCAGCATGGCATGGTAACCAATATAAACTCAGGAACATATCCTGGCTATAGATTTGTTTCTATATTTATAACACAGTGCCAATACCTACTGTATATGCAGCTGTTTATGTTTCTCAAATGCAACCATAATGAATCATGAATCTACCTATGGTTAAAAAAAAAGTTATATATATTAAAAAACCTTTAGGCACTCGCAAATTAGACCAGGCAGTTATTGAGGATGAATGAATGAACAATGTAAATGCAACATCCAGAACCTCATGATAACATTCATTGACATACTGTAGCAGTTACAGTATATTTAATTTTCAATTTGAATACTTAAAAAATAATAATTTCATTGTGCAGGATTATAGACTTTTTAGTACACCTTATGTTCATATTTGCTTTTGCATCTGTTTAAAACACATCTGTTTATTCCGAATAATGCATTATTATTCAGGAAATGTCTTCCTCCTTAAGCACATTTTAGGACTGGAGCGCACCAACACTCAATCAAGCCTGGAAATATTTTAATCTTAGTGAAAAGTGTGCAAGCCAGTGATTACAAGCTTGTCCACTATATTCTAGTTGCAAACAAACTATATCATCCCAAAACCAACCACACTGTGGTTCTCCTGGCAATCATAATATATACTGTGTATGCTGTGGAATTGAATTCAGCCTGTATATAGACATTATATCTTGTTTCTTTAAAAACTATATACAGTTTTTCCTTAATAAAGCCAATCAAATGGCCTCCAGCTTTCATGCTTTCAAAAAACACCCTTTGATTGGCTGTGGTGTAAACTATCATAAACAACAATCTTGAAAAGCTGTCCAAATCATCACCTTCACATCACTAATAGTGATAGTTAACCAAAGCTAAACTAAGTACCAAGTACATTGTGTGTAGTATACCAGGCAAGACCAAGAAAAAAATATATGCTAACAATCTGACAATTTACTTTTAGCCTTATGTGTGTATTTTTACAGAAACAGAGAAAACCCCACATCCTTTACTTAAAACAGTGTATGAGCAGTGAAGGCAGCTGTGAACCCATTTTGCCAGCAGCATGACTGCAGATATGAGCGGTTAGTAAGCAACAGGTAGACGCTGAACTCTAAAATGTATACATACCACTATATTTGCGTTGCTAAAAGTTTATTGTAGTTTCATCCAGGAAAATATAATACTGGTGTATGTGGTTAAAATGGGACTGGTACGGTAGGCCAGAGGAATTTTGGAGTCATTCAGTTGGATTTTTACCTCTCACTCACTCACTCATCATCTATACCGCTTAATCCTGTATTCAGGGTCACGGGGGGCCTGGAGCCTATCCCAGGAGACTTCGGGCACATGGCAGGGTACACCCTGGACAGGGTGCCAATCCATCGCAGGGCACAGACACACACACATACACTCACTCATTCACACACTACGGGCAATTTGGGAAAGCCAATTAGCCTAACCTACATGTCTTTGGACTGTGGGAGGAAACCCACCAAGCACGGGGAGAACATGCAAACTCCATGCACACAGAGACGGGAAACGAGCCCGGCCGGGGATCGAACCCGGACCCTGGCGGTGCAAGGCGACAGTGCTAACCACTACACCACTGTGGATTTTTCACTTTTATGTTTTAGATTTACATTAGAGCTTTTGGCAGGCACCCTTATCCAGAACGACTTACATTTTATTTTATTATACTGTATATCTGAGCAGTTGAGGGGTAAGGGCCTTGCTCAAGAACCCAACAGTGGCAACTTGCTGGTGAGGGGGTTGGAAGCTTGGACCTTCCATTCAGTAGTCCAATGCATTAACCACTGAGCTACGCCTAAATAATTAACTACACAAGATAAGATACTGCATACTGCATCATACTGGATACCTGTTGATACTACTGTGGAAATTACACACTACTGAAATTAAATATTATATTTTTACTGATACAATATTATAAAATATATACTATTGAAATATACTATTGAATACATCACATACTACGTGTATTGTGCATGCATTTGTTTTTTTTTTTTTACAGATTGCTATCCTAAGTAATGATAAGGATTTATTGATTAAATGTATATTTAAATTTCATTAAAATATTACATGTAATTCAATTCAATTAAATTATTTGTCATTTATAACATATTCTTATTTTTTAAGTGATATTGACATAATGGATAAATATATATCTACAGTATAACAAATATATAAATTCCCTATTTTCCAGCAAGTAGTGATAGATAGAATGAACAAGCAAGTATATAACCAGCAAATATTAATAATTTGTGCAATTTGTTTGATTTAGAAATCATTTAATTGACTGACTTGCATGGTTTCCTCATGACAAACTACAGCATATAAAGAATACATTTTTGGTCAGCAGACAAGCACATGTTTCTCCAAAAGTTTCCCAGAGTACAAAAGAGCACAATCAGAGACAGCTCAGCTGCATTAAAATTCAGGGCGACACACTTGTATACACATGCATAAGAGTACGCTCACACCTGAATGATCTTGAATGTTAATGAAGGCAGCGAGTGTGGCACTGTACTCGGGTTTGAGAGCGCTGCATGGATGTGGAGAATAGAGTTCTGATTGATGCCACAGCCTTTGATTTGGAACAGATGGGATTAGCGCCAACCCTGTGGTGCTCTCCTGGGACCCACACACAAACACCTACACACACACACACACACACACACACACACACACACACACACACACACACACACACACACACACACACACACACACACACACACACACTCACACACTCACACACACACACTCACACACACACACACACATTCATACACATACACAAACACACACACAAGCAACATGCAGCAGTAGGCGAAGCTCAATGATTTGTCTGAAATCAACAGCTAGGATGTACTGAAATTGTGGGAAAATGTCACCATGGTGATTACAGGCAATTTTTACTTAAACGCAAAAGGAAGTCAAATGATAAAAAAAAAATCTCCCCTTGATGAGTGAATATTTAACGAAGCACAAAACAATAAATGTGCATGCACACACAAGCCACTTCACTTGCTTTCTCACATGCAAATTTCCAGCAGGGGTTCAAATAATAAATGCATTTAAGTCATTGCAATAATAGGAATAACACAGACAACTGACTCAGGCATAATTGCTATTTAAATCAATATTTAAAGACTTGCACAAGTTTAAAATGTTAATCCTAATCCTAATGCTCATTTAGTACAGCTGGGAGTGACAAGGGTATGATATAAGAACCTTTTGTGCAAATTGTAGAGTAAAAATATGTGAGCCGTTGTGATGTCTCTTTCAGTTTAACACACAGAGCTGAAAAAATGTTCCTTATTTACGAATCTTCCTGAAAAAGTTGAGTGTAAATGTTTTTAATAAACCAAACCAAACCAAACCAAAATGTTTGGTGATCATGTAAGATCTTCCTGTAAAGCCTAAGCACTGCAAAAAAATAAAAAAAAACCAAGAAAATAACTTGAACATTCTCTTTTATTCTTGATCGCTTATCCTGTACCTAGCATTCCTAGTTTCTAGCATTATGACATTACAATAAACTAAATCTATGATTATGGTTTATTGTAAATGAATCAATTTATTAATCATTCAATATTGTTATTTTAATTTAAGTAGTTTATTTCCCGGAAAGAATCAAAATAATCTGAATTTGACAATATTGAAATATTTTAAAGCATCTAAAGACAGTAGATTTAAATGTAATTTAATCCGGTATCATATAGACCTGGGAATAATCCCATGCTGGGATCCTATGATCCTTAATTGGGAATGCTGGATTTGAGGGGGGATACTGGTACATTATATGGCACCATGCATTCACACATTCACACTCTTACTCACACTTAGGGACAGCCAAAGTTAGAAGCTGCCACTAGGGGAAATCTTTGCTATGATGAAAAAATGGTGCTGTTTCAGAGAACAATCTCTGTGAAGCAATGAATGACAGGAAAACCACACCCATGGGTTATAAAGATTTACCTCTTTTGTGGCAAGAGCGGTACTGCTTATGATTTCCTACTAAACCAAAGAGATAGTTTAGAATGGAGCTCTCTGAAGCAAAAAAAAAAAAAAAGCACAAGGGAATTGGAGCTGCTGTTGTATGACACCTCAAGCCTGAAAAACTTGTAACAGTAAGCTGTATTTTGACAATTACTTTACCACCTTCAATGTGTTAGATGCACCAACTGAGAAGAATATCATAAGTATGCCTACATTTGTATAATTTTAAGATTAAATAACATCAATCATTGAACAAAAGAGATGATCCTATGCAGAGTTTAAAGAAAATCTGACCTCTATTAGTTATAGTGTCCACTGAAGTGGACATGAAGGAAACAAGGTAAAGACTTCAGCTGATTTCTTTTTTTTTAGTATCTTATTTGGATAAAAAAATACATACAAATTACCATATATTCGTTTCATTTTATGAAAATAAATCAGAATTTTATGTTGTATTTATATTTTAATTCTATTTGTTCAGACCAAAGAATAAAATTCTATTTTTATCAGGTTAGTCCTGATTTGCTTAGCATTCACATTGCCATTTTCAACATCAGTCAAAAAGACAGAATTAGCGCATGTGGATAAGGTCACATTTAGGGTTTGGTACCGAAAACCTATAGAACCGGTATGTACCGGACCGAAACAGAACGCGAATTTCGGTGCCTCATTTTGGTGCCACTTAAATACCTGAACTTTCGTTTGAAATATTTGTTCTCTGAGGCTATGATGACACAGTAAATACTGCATTCATGGGCTGTCAGAAATGATCGGAAAAATGAATTATTTCCGTAATTAGAAAAATCTTGAGGACTTCGGAAAGCTTTGATAATACAAATCCAAAACATTGTTGCAGTAATGCTACTGTCCATTTTTATTTTTGTAGATTAAACGTTTATTAGATTAGATAAAAAATTAAAAGCGCAAATCATCAGGAAATGCATGAGACCATCCGAAATGCGCGGGAATGCAGCAACTAACGTTACACTCGCTCTGACGGCAGCAGGTGGTCTACCGCTATCTTAACTTGCTAAATTAACTTTCGTTAAAATGCCTAAAACTAAACTGTCGAAAGTGTGGCTATATTTCACAAGAAAGGATTCCTAGACCGCGTTGTGCAGTAAATATTTTACAGCAGTTGTGTGTAAAGGGGGAAACACGTCAAATCTAATGAAACATTTGAGGGCAAGCGGAATAAACTTAAAAGCAGAGGGATGCGCCGTGTTTGACAGCTTACAGACAACAGCTGGCACTATTGGTGTGGATGACCCCAGCCCCAGTCATACCAACCGTAGCAAAAAAGAGTCCAGTGATTATGATGACGACAGCAGCCTTTCCGCAGGTTAGCAGTAGACTAATATAATGTTAATTACAAAATGCAAATCTTGCATTCAGGCTAACAAATGGTCAAACGATTTGTAAAATACTAATGTAACATGGATTCTTTTTATATTTATGGCTTTCCAGTCAGTACTTAAACTTTTAATATATTGTTCAATTTTAAGCATAAAATTTCTTGTTCAATAAAAATTTATTCTTGAGCCATCATTTTGTGGCTTTTGCAACGTATTGGTTCAGGCACCGTTTTGGCACCAGTATCAGTTTAAAAGTATCGATTTGGCACCGGTATCGAAAAAAACCCAAACGATACCCAACCCTAGTCACAACCTGATTGGACATGACTGTAATTCTGTACGGAATGCAATTTTGGTCATAACTGCACAGAATCCAAAACAGTAAAGGATGTTTTCTGTTTTAATCTTGTCAGTGCCATGCTACTATAACTACCACATGTGATGTAACTTAGCTAGCTATCTAGCCAAAGTTAGCTAACATCAGTCAAGGTTTTTTTTTTTTTTTTTTTTCACTTTCCTGCCTTTCCAAACGCTGCCTGTTCTACATTAAATGTCACAGAAACAGAGTCAACCAGTAAAAGTTCTTAGGTGCCGTCTTCAATATCAGATAAAGCTAACAAAGCAGACTTGGTTCCTTTAAATATCTTTGGCTCATTGTGTGTTCACATTTGAAAGCAGACAGAGACCCACCTTTTCATGCAGTCTCAGTTCTCTTGCTTTGTGTGCGCTGAGGTTCAGATGGCAGCATTCACACTTGTTCAGGTAAACCGAACTAACGGAATAACGGTAAAGGAGTTGATTTTAATCGAACCAAGAATGTCAGTGTGAACACACCATATGAGTTTATCATAGGCAAACCACCTGCATGTTTCAAGCTGTGGGTTAAAACAGAAAACCTGGAGCAAACGTGTACAGACCAGAAATTCATTTATAGAACAGAAATTCCACACAATAATGTGATCAGGCTTGGAATCGAGTTGGAGTCTCTGAAACTGTGAGGCAATAGCACTATACATGGCATCACTATGCCACCTGTGACTAGATAGCTGTTCTGTATGTAATATAGCAGTAAGTTATATGATATGAAGATGATTTTGAAGGTTTGGATTAACGAGTTCCCCTATACAGTATGTAAATTAGCACACACTCTGGAACAAACCAGATGCTCAAGCGGACCAAATTTCCTCTGAAAATGCTCCGACAAAAGGCTTACAAATACCTTCATTCTCATCCAGCTTGATAAATGAGCCCAGTTATGAAGGATTTAAAATAAACTTTAAAATGTAAATGATTATAGTCGGAGACTGGCAGAAATCTTAGCATTCTGTGTATAAAGTTACAAGACGCTCCACATGCTCATACATCATGTGCAGTGGCAGAAACATTAATTACTACAGTTAAAATTCAAAACACTCCAACAAAAGCAAGTTGCTATTGAGAGCCATGAGAATAGTTGCATAACAATACCTTTATAAGAAAAAAAAAGGTATTCATAATTAAAAGTGTAAAAAAAAATGAAAAGTGATGTACATGACAGCTTGCTGAAGTTAAGAGTGATTATATTGAGAATAAGAGTAAGATAATTATATTCAGTCCACCTCTATATGAAAAGCATGTATTATGCATTTATTTCAAGATCACATTAGTGTCACGATGTGGAGGCAAAGGCAAATACAAGTGGAGGCTCTTTATTAACAAGGTCAAAATGAACAAAAACAGACAATATCCAGATTAAAAGCATAAGGCTCATACTGACAAAAGCCAACACACACTAAAAGATAAACCAAGAATTACACAGCCCACAGAACTTGTAAATGTCTGGAACTTATAAATGGATGGCAAGACATCTGACCTTAGCAATACTTTATGGCTTTAGCATGGAATTCAGCGCTTTCTGTGCATTATTAATTAATTTAGTACTGAAATGTACTCAATGTTTTATTAATTTATTATATATTCAGATCTACATTTAGCCTAAAATTAATTTTTTTCAAAAATTAAAGAAAAGAATTAAATTTCTAATTAATGTTACAATTCTTTTAATTAATCACTTAACATGATTGCATTTGTAATAATAAGAAGGGTTCATAAATGCAAAGGCAAATTATGCATTTATTTATAAAAGGTTGTTATAGAGACAACGGATGTTCACTTTTTATAGAATCTGCATTCATCTCTTAAATGTAATTTTCTTTCTTTTTTTTTCGTTTTGTGTCACAACTAAAGATTAAGATTAAACTTTAATGATTTTATTTGCAAAGAATGAGGAATAGATAAATGTTTTACTACTGTGCATACTATTAGTCCCATGCTGTACCGTTTGGACCAGTATTATAGAAAGTAGTGGGAATGATAGGTTGATTTTTAGCTTTTAAATCCAATTTTAATAGAAAGGAACAAACCACAAGTTGATTAATTCCTCTGAGCTATGTGCACAGACTAGAACGGAAACTGTGTTCCACTTGATCAGAGCTCACAAAACTACAAATTGAACTGATGTGTGCATTTTGTGTCTTTTAAATGCAAGTCATTAAAAACAGATACATACGAATCTGGATCAGATCACAAGCAAAAAATTAAACTTTATCCCTTTGATTAAGTTTTAATTTCGTTTAACTCACATTTGTACAAATTTCTTTCCGTCATTTAATCAAAACAAATCAAACTAAGAACATTTTGATCAGAAAATTCTACGAAATGAAATCACGTCAACCTAGAACAGTTAATTTCTAATTATAGGCAATAATGTCACATTACAGGACCACATCCTCAAGTGCTCAATAGGCAGAGATAACAGCACTTAACATGCTAGCATATGATGGATAAAAGTGCCAGAGCAGGCTCATAATTTCACAGCAATTTTCCAAGTGCTCTTACAGCTTTGTGCCGCTGCAATTTGGCAACAACAACTGAAATGTGAAGTAGAGATTATTGATTTATATCAAAGTGGACATGAGGAAAAAAAACAATGAAGTACCAGTTTAACAACCAAAGGTGACCAATGATTTCAAAAGGTCCCTTATCTTCCAAGTCAATAATCTAGCTGTAACAAACACTTTAGAGATCTGTGCTTAAAACTGCGAATTGCACCGCTGCACTGTTTGCAGTCTCCATCGCAATTCTACTGGGGGATGTCCAATTACAAAAACACATGATGTAGCAAAATATGGCTGAAATTAAAATGAAGGGAAATAATAAATAATGGTTTTTAATTAAAAAGAGGCATTAGGCAAATCTAACGAGGCAATTTGACATGCTTCACTTTAAGTACACAATGCAGGCACTAAGCACTGTTTTCACTGTGTCTTAAATCCAGTTAATGAATTTCAGGCAACATTGCGGGCTGTGGGGTATCCTAGGGCTTTTGACATGATCTCGAGGCACTGCATTGATGACAATCAACAAAATGGGAGCATTCAGGGCTGTAATGTGCTTGCATGGCTTTGTCCCATTTCTGCTTTACTGGAACTAGTGAACAGTAGAGTAACAAGCAGCACACACCAATCGGTCAGGACATTACAACACTAATCATTAAGCCCAATATTGTGTAGGTTCTCCTTTTGCAGCCTGGGAGTGTGATGTGGTGTATGGCACTGGGGTATTAGCGGTGAATCCTTTGGGTGCTGTGGTTTGTGGCATTAGGATTAGACTTACTTGTCCAGTGCATCTCATGGGTGCTCAATCAGAAGGGAATTTGGAGATACGGTCGGCAGCATTGGGCTCTTTGCTGTCTGATCCCTTTGCACAGCAGGCTGTGGTGGAATGGATATTCTAGTGCCTTTCTGTTTGGCGAGTTGTGCTGCATTGGATTTTCTTGAGGATCTGACTGGACAGGCTGGCCTTTTGTCCCTATGGGCATGGGTGAGCCTCAGATGCCCACGATCCTATCACATGTTACTGGT
The DNA here is from genome assembly GCA_011419295.1 of Clarias macrocephalus. NCBI lineage: Eukaryota > Metazoa > Chordata > Actinopteri > Siluriformes > Clariidae > Clarias > Clarias macrocephalus. Next base: position 202,870 of record JAAGKR010000311.1, on the reverse strand, counting down.
ATATAATGGATAATCAATGTTAATGTTATAGATATTTGGTGTATACGCTGAAGCTGTGTATCTCCACAAATGCTCATTCATGGAGTCAATTTTACATGCATTTCCAATCCATGTTCACTCTGTTCACTCCAGAATTTACTGGCTTGTCCAGATCTTAAATACTACTTTATATCAGGATTTCAACAGGCTGCATGGATTGACACGTTTAAGCCATGAAAACATGAGGGAGCTATATAGCCGCCTACAACGTACCCATGCACAAAACTGCTTCTTATATCTCCCTTTTCACCTCTGCTTGCTTTTCTCTCCTCTTGCTTTCCACTGCCCTTGACATTTTTTAGAATCTCTTGTGCTGTCCAAGCCTGCATGTGTCATCTGCTTTCTCCTATCTTTCACCTTTCACTTAATATCTCATTATCATATATATATTTCTATAATTCCTCCCATTCACTCATTGCCTGTCCTCTGCCCTATTAATGATTTTTACTTTTATCCATCTGCCTTATTCTCTCTCCTTCCTTTATGTATACCTGTATATACTGTCAGAATGAAAAATGCAAGTTTTCAATTTTCATGTCTTGAGTCCTCATAGACAGCAAATGATATGATTTTTGACAGGTGTGTGGGTGAATGAATGAGCGGGTTTATATTTGGGTGTGCTGTTGTGTGTGTGTGTGTGTGTGTGTGTGTGTGTGTGTGTGTGTGTGTGTGTGTGTGTGTGTGTGTGAGTGTGTTTCTGTATGTGTGAGAGAGAGAGTTGGGCCACAGGGCATCTGGTTGTCTGGTTGACAAAAGATGTTAAAACAACAAGGCACTTGGGACGTGACAATAAATGTCACACAAACAGGACATTCACAGATATGAAGAGTGACAAAAAAAGTGCACTTTCATTAACTTCATCATGACGCATTTATAGCATTTTATATAACGCTGAATTAAAATCCTAATAAAAGTCACATTGGTTTGGACGCTTTTGTGTTTATAAGTAGGGCAGTATGAGTCTGAGCTCCTGATTGTACTAAACATCGTCATTTCTTTTATCTAAAGTGATTAGTGTGAGTTTGGGTCCATTCATTATGATTACTAGTATTAACACTGGATTAAATCAGACTTTCTAATTTTCAAATTTTTAAAGTTTCTGTCCTGTGTGATTGTTGAAGGTGAAGAGAGATTTTTTTTCTTCTTTTTTATACAGAGAGACACTTGTCATGCTATAGATGATTAATGTCGTTTGTTTTAATGTCTTCTGTAATGACTGCTCCTCTGTCTTAGGGCAGGGGTAGCTCAGTAACTAAGGCATTAGATTAATGATCAGATGGTTTCAGATTCAAGACCCTTGAACAAGACCCAGCAGTAGCAAAAGCCCTTAACCCTCAAGTGCTCAGATGTATAATGAGATAAAAATGTAAGTCGCTCTGGATAAAGCCAAATGCTGTAATATAATGTTATAGACTATCTTTTTTGATACCAATTGCTTGCTTTTTAAACTTTTTTGCAGAGATATTTCTAGAGAAGAGTGCTTTCAGAGTCTATTGACCATCACCCCCACATTACCCAGCATTCACTTCATGTTCTCCTGCATTCCTGTATCTTGCAAGTTCCATTAGCCATTTTAACCTGTGACTGAGTAATGCTCTTTTCCATCACCTCATAATATCTGACAGCTGAAGTCCATCTTGAGCAATCTTCATCCACATTCATAGCAACCTAGCACTATCAGATCATGTCTTTGGTTTTAGTAATGCAGAAATAAATTTTAGCACTGTCAAAAAGCGCTTTAATGATTATGGAGTTTAATGGTGAACTCTCGCACGTCCGTCCTGATGTCGGTATACTTGCCCTTTGAACGGCTGACATTATGAAGAGCACTTTGTGATGTGTGTGCATATTTAAGATCGGGGCTTTAATGCTCCCGAGCTCCCCACTATAATCGTAATGGATGACAGTGACATTCTGTCCATATCAATAAGGAGAAGACGTGACGAAGAAGGATTTCTCCATAATGCTTATTCAGCCATCGTTCACACACATGCTTATACCACAATCTGTGTGACGAAATGGAAGTCTGAACTTCATGTTAGTATTTAAGAAGAAAGAAAGAAAGAAAGAAAGAAAGAAAGAAAGAAAGAAAGAAAGAAACTTTATGAAATTTCAACCAAAATCTTTTCTCGGAACATATTGTATGCATGCCTATTATATTCATCAGCTATAATACTACAGTACTGTGTAAATGTCATAAGACAGCCCTCGTCTTCATATTAAAATAAATTAAATAACATTATTAAGATCAAATTAAAGATGGTAAAAATAGTAAAGATACAATTTAAAAAACGGTCGTTTATGTAACTGCCTCAGCAGTCAACCTCATTTCCCCTCTCATCTTTGTCAACCACGCAGCACTCAGCATCAGTATACTAATCACTGGCCTGATCATCTGTCATCATCTGCACCTGTTTCTCTCTGGTTCATACCTTAAGGTAGATGTTTTTATGCTTGAATAATTCATATGCCACTGTGTGACTGAACAAACACAAACAATCCTCTGAAACTAGTCAGCTGAAAAAAAGTCCTTCAGGAAACCTGGGCAACTATTCCTTGAGACTACATTAAAAATACAAGAAAGGCTGGCTGGTGGGTTTCCTCCAGGTACTCTGGTTTCCCCCCACAGTCCGAAGACATGTGATCTTGTCTGATTGATGTTTCCATAGTGTACTTTATGATTGAGTGTATGAGCGAGCTGGTACCCTGGGATGGGATGGAATGAGATGGGATGGATTGACACCCCATCTACAGTGTAGGCAGTTCACTGGCATAGGCACCCACATGACCTTTAGGATAGGCACCTTAACACTTTTAACACTATTCCACATCAGGACCAGCCGAATCAATCAGAACTACCATAGTTCTATCCAACTACAGATAAACAACAAAAATCAACTGGGCAGAAAGTAAAGAGTTAAAGATCTATTTGACATATTGGTTCAAAAGGTTGTGCATTTTGAGGTGGATTTCTGCTCGCCACAAATATAAAGAATGGTTGGGCCGTTTTTCCCCTGAGCTTTCTGAACAGTATGTGTCTGTTTGCCTAACTGTTGCTCACCGGATATTCTTTGTTTTTCCACACCATATCATGTAACCTTAAAAGACTATGGTGCATGACAAACCTTAGGACATCAGCAGGTTCTAAACCTGCCTGACACCAATAATCATCATATATTCATTGGGATACAATTCTGATGCTAGATAAAACCATTAACTTATGCCTTTGACTTGTGTTTGTCAGATTTTATGCATTCTCACAAAATTGTCTACTTGATGGGCAGGGGTACCAGTGTTAGTGGACAATGAATGAGTGCATAAAAAAGTGATACGAATGGCTTTGTTCCACCATTAGCTTGCAGATCCTTAATGCAGCCCTTCGCCTCCAGTGTACTTCCAACAAGACACACTTCATCCCTCCTTTTCTTTCTCCTCTCTCTTCTTTGCCATTTCAAACCCATGTTTGGTCAGACTGATAAAGCCTGCCTGCTCAAGATTATTTCAAGAATTTTGAATTTTAAAAAGGTCTCCATGATATTTTGCCAAGTGTCACACTATCAGTCATTCAAAAACGCATCATCTTTAAGAGCCTCCTCATCTGTCAGAGCACAGAGGATGATTTTCTCTTGAATCATGATTTAGAACCACAACACCTAACAGCCCCCCCCCTCCCCAACCTGCTTCAACATCATTACACAACACAATAGTTTGAAAGGTACTGTAATACTACCTCACAGAATGTACAGTACACTGTTCTCTGAAATCTTTCAGGCCGAATATCAGAGTGATCCAACGTGCAATTTTGGGACTTATTCTCATAATTTCGGTGTGATCTATTTTCACTCAGAATTTATACCCAAGCAGGAGTAAGCATCGGTCATGCAAAAGATTTGTCTTTCAGATAACTGTTCAATAAATTACATCCTTTTGCGCCAACATTTGCATATGATTCATTATTGTTCTTTGAAAAAAAAAAGAGAAAGAACCTATTCCATGCAGAATATCTGATCTTGTTTCCTGTTGTTCTGAGTAGGTTTCTGCATCCTCGTACAAGGTACTGCATATTCATACAAGAGCGCCATCATGATTTCTTCTTTCTCTTTGTCTATAGAGTAAAAAGATTACACAGTGGACACATTAAAGTGATGGATAAAAGTTGGGGGTTAGCGGCGTCTCCTTGCACCTCCAGGGTTGGGGGTTTGAATCAAGTCCTGGGTCTGTGTGCGTGGAGTTTGCATGTGCTTCCTATATTCTGGTGTTCTCCCAGAGCCCAGATACATACACTGCAGGCTGATTGGCATTTTAAAATGACTGTAGTGTGCTATTTTGTGTGTGCTTTTGCCCTGTAATGGTAATCAGAATGTACAGTACTCACCTTATGCCCTGACTGCCCAGGGTACTGCCCAGGGTATGCCCCAGGCCCCCTGCAACCCTACACAGGATAGGCAGTATAGACAATAGGTAAATGGATGGATAGATAATTACCAGGGGTGTTCAAGTCAAACTTTTGCTTTGCAGAATATCAGAATGCAGTTCTGAGAGTAATAGTGACCTTTATTTCTCCATATAATCCCCTGCTACACTAATTCCAGTGTTTCAATATTGCTTGGATACCATAAAGATAGAAAGACTTCTCAGTATGCCGGAGGCATTTTCGGGCTCTGCATCACACTGGCCCCCCAGGCATTCCTTTAATAGCCCAAATATGTGAAAATGGCTTGGAGTGAAGTCTGGATATATAGCGGATGAGGCAATTGCTCCTATGCAAGCTCCTGTAAAGTGCAAGTGGTGTTATTGTGTGTACAGTTCCCACAGACAGATGTGTCTCTTCTGCAAGTTGCCAACAAATTATCTGTCGATTTTCAAGGATCAGGCGTTCCACTCACTGAATGTTAATGGGAATGGCTGCAGTGGTCTCCGATCCACCTCAGCCTGGATCATCATTCACAGACATGCGGCCTTCTTTAAAACGTTTGCTCCATTCAAATGTTTTATTGCGGCACCATACTGTAATCTCTTTTACAAAATATCCTGAATATTTCACATTTCTGCAGCACATCTCTGGTCTTAGGTTTGTGACAGTTTTGGTCCACTGTCCATCATGACTGTCCTTATGAATAGCGCAATTTAGGGAAAAAAAAAACCCTAGTTTATTTTAAACACACTTATGTTTAGGGACTCTAGGTGGATAATTAATTTTAGCAGATTACAACTTGCAGCATTTTTAAAATAGTCTTCAAGGAGATGCACACTGACACATCAGTGCAATATAGCATATCAAAACCAAACCTGGAGAAGAAAGAAAAATCTTCAAGGAGTGTCTCAGGTTTTAAAATTCACCATCCTTTTCTTCATTATAGCTATTTTAGTGAGTAAAGTGTCACCCAGGTGACCTTATCATAATGATCAGACCTGATTGAATCCCTGCTCTACTTTTCAATATGTCATTCCTGTCAGGCTGATAAATGAAAGAAGAAAGATCCTTCTGTCTCTCTCCCTCCATCTGTCTCTCACTCTCTACCTGAGGATCTCTGAACACCCAGATCAGAAAGAGAAAGAGGAAGGCTCATCACTCACTTCATTACTCATCATCCTTTTTGCAATGTCCGCTACGTGAGGAGCACTGACCTCTTTCTTATCTCGGCCCACACAGGCATAAGGATCGAATTCTCAGACTCCCACCCACCACTGTGAGGCCACAAAACACAGCACAAAGTTGCCACAGAGTCAAGGTTACGGGAGGCACTTCATGCGTCTGAACTGAGCAGAACTAATGAGCAGACTGTTGTGAGAAGTTCTTTCAAAAGCGGTTCAGTACCCTGGAAACCCAGAACCTTCCACCCATGAAAGAATCAGTGGCATTACACTCTGTATGGATCCCACTATCTCCCTGCTTCAGTTTGCCCCGTTGCTCGCTCCTCATGCACACGTTTTATTCCTCGCTATTCGAGCATAGCCTTGCTTTACAGCGCCAATAAAGCACAAATGCAATTTTATTGCCCAGACCAGGATACGAAGAAATTTATAGCACTCATGCCTTTCATTTCCTCTCGGATTGGCAGAGTGTGTAGTAATTGGGGCCATTTTTCTTAACGAAGAACTAAAAAGTCTTCTCAAGCGATTGTGAGGTGAACACTTACCTGCCCGCATCATCTAAATGCTAACAATTGCTCATTATATTACAGCGTTCGCTAGACAGATTGCGCTAAGATTGCTCCCAGCACTTTGCCAGCAAAGGGAAAAAAAAAAGCTTATCATTTCAACTTTCAGAGTTGCTGCCAAGTCCTTGCAAGTGCAACAGTGCAATGTCATATTAATTTCCTCATTTTAATGGCTGCATACTTCACTGGATGTTTAGATTAGCCTTAATGCTACCGCAATTTAAAATCCGCATGCCACTTTGTTTGAGCAGCAGCTAAGATAATGCTTTACAGCATAATTATTGTTGGCATACTGATATTGCACACAGTTTATCAAAAAGCTAAAATGTTTTCCAGGGCTTGATGACTCTAACATTTCAAGCAAAATGGAAGATATTCATTTTACAATTATAAACTAAAGTTTCATTTCATAAATTTTACATAGGGTCAATAGTAATGTACTTAGACTTTTTTTATGCTATAAAAATTTAAGTTGTTGTTTTTACGCTGGAGGCCCTTGCTGTCGCAACCCTCACATTTTATCCAGGCTTTGGACCAGCACTGAATCCAGTGGCTGGGAATTGAACCCGTCCTTCCATATGGCAGGTGAGAAACCTACAACTGAGCTTGCACACATCATTAGCATTTAGCGTGCACATTTGCAAATGTCCTGAAATCAGTCCTGATCTTTTTTTTCCTTTTAGATTTCTGTCTCCAGTCTGTTCTGGGTATCTGTCTTCCTCTCTTCAAATTGGACAGTGTTCCTTCTTCATTTTCTTTCTCTCTGATGTTTCACACCTTCGTTGACCGAGTGGCTCAGCTAGACTCAATTAATAACAGAGGAAGATTAACGACTTGCCCCTTTTTTTCCTACCCACCATGCCCACAGGGCTCAATTTATCTCCCAGAATTTTCAGCATGGAAATAAAACACACACACACACACACACACACACACAACACACACAAACACACACACACACACACACACACACACATGATTGACACCCCTAACCTTCATTGGGATGTAATCCTCATCTTTAGCACTCAGAGATCTAATTAATTAGTAGAATCTCATTTCCTTGCTAATGCAAGTGGACAGAGGCGTGATAGAGGAGAAAGGGTAGGGAAAGTAAGAGAGAGGGCCAGGAAGAAGACAGAATGCTATTTCCCATCACTGTCTGGAGCTGGACTCCATCTGCCGTGCTCACTCCAGACGACAGGGCCGACAGACTGCTACTACACACACCAACGTTCTCTAAAGTGGCGATATGGCATGTTTGACGGAGATAGTAACATAAATTTGGTATGTTGAACAGACTCTAAAAAAAACAAAAAAACAAATGAGCTCAATTAAAGTGAACTGCATATTACATATGTTACATTTCAATTAAATTGCACTCAAAGGCAAAATGCAATCAAGGTTTATTTAGCCCTAAACATTCAGCTTTAGATTGATGGCATAGTCTAGCCTGGGGTTTTCAAACTTTCTGGGGGGCAATGAACCTGAATGTACAATATAAATGTTTTGCTTGTGAATCCATATTCGATAAATGGCTAAACATATTTTCATGTATGTTTTCTTGATTTCAGTGTTTTCAAGGATATTAGGCTGAATATAGTATCAAAACCAAATCAGTAAGTAGAATGATATTTATAATGTTTTATAATATTTTGATAAACTTTGTGAACTTCATGAATAAAGCAAAAAAGGAGACCACAAGTTACCCAATCCTATTGTAAAAAGGAAACTCAACTTTCTTCTACCTCAATCTCAATATATAGAACCCTTAAAGGTTATTTTGTAATACCTGAAACTAGGTCTTGTTGCCTTGTTGGGATCAATGGCATACTCTACTACCCTTGGCAACAGTGACATTTGACAATCATGAGCAGTGTTGGGTGTAACACGTTACAAAGCGTTAGAGTACTTGGATTACGTTTTTGATGCAACGAGTAATCTCACGCGTTACGTCTGCCATTTAAATACTCAGTTATTTAGTTCTATTTTCAAACATCTAATCCGTTATTCAGACAATTTATGTAATCTGTGAGCCAGACAGCAGTGATTCTGTTAGTGTGTGTGTGAAAGTCGTCCTACAAGCCCCGTCCCGCCCCCGATAACCCGCCCCCCTCTGTTATTCCTGCTGTTAACAGTAGTTAACAGATTATGGGCCAAACTTTGCTGAGCGATGATGGTAGAATAATTATAAAGGTCTTGACTAAAACAACATGCATGAGGAATCACAAAGGACTTTTCATTTTCTGCAATGGAATGGTACTCGAACTAGTTACATTTATCAGAAGATAGTGCTGTAATGTAACTAATTACTTTTTAATGGCAGTAATGTTGTAATGTAATTAGTTACTTTAAAAAGTAACATCCCCCAACACTGATCATGAGTATCTGTGAACTCATGCATACAAAAAATTGTAGACAGGGTTTGTCCTGAGTGTGTTACACTGTTCTGTGATGCAGCATGGGCAGCAGGTAGAAAAAAAATCATTGGCTGGGTTACCCTCCCCAGCTGGTAGCTGGGATGTTACAGGTGAGAGCTGGCTGGTAGGTTGGAATTGGAAAATAACAAAATTGGGGAAAGAAACCAACTATTCAAAGAGTCCATAATAACATTAAACTTTTCCAAGGCCTTGCACAGTTTCTTAAACCCAACACCTGGTCCACCTCATGAAGTGCTTGATAATGAGGTGTCAAGCCTGTTAACAGTAGGGAAAACCTGAAACTCCACAGCATAGGGTGTCTGTGAGACTAGAGCTGAGAATCACTGGAGTGTTAACAGACATTGATGTAAAGTTGGGAATAAGACTCTCTGTCTATGCAGACTCATTAGTCTTTACATTAATATGGGCAGATCACTCCTGGTACCGTTACAAATGAAAGCTTACTAAAAATGACCTTTGCATTAGTAACGTTTGGAGTAATTTCCTTTCTCTTCTTGGAGCTGGAGATTCTGGAGGATGTGTTTGAGAAACTCCTTTGCATCATGGACAATCCGCAATCCATCATGGACAATCTCACCCTCTGCATGACGCCTGGATGGAACAACAAAGCACATGCAGCAAAAGACACATTCTCCCTAGGTGCAGAACACCACAAGAGATTCTTCCTCCATATGTGTGTATTTTTTTGCGGGTGGGTGGTTTTGAGTATTTATAACAATACATAGCCTCATACAAAAGGTTCTTTGTGTTCGAACGGACATGTGCATCAATCTGATATGTGCAATAGTGAATTATTACATAATGTGCTGTACCTTCCTTCCATTAACTACGCTTATCACGGTGTCACCCTATTCAAATAGACAGATAAACTGAAAAAAATTAAGACAGACAATAAAAAAAGACAGATAGGGAAAGATAACACAAATAACTAAATGGGCCATTAAGTATCATAAAAGATTATGTGAACAGTACAACTGGAGTAAAAAACAGCAAAGGTTAATAATGTAGCAGAAAAAGAAAGACGAGTGAATACACACACACTCCATCCAAGGCAACTTCATGAACCCGAAGCAGTGCTCAACTCCACTTACGAGTCTATTTTGCAACCAACTGAAGCTCAATCTCTACATGATAATGGCTGAATGAATGTGAATTTATATACTTTATACAGTGAAGTGCCACCAAATAATACAATAATGCAATGTTATCAAGTGATGCTAGGGTCCCTCAAGCTTTCAATCTATTTGCATATAGATGAAATGCTATAATAACTCCGGCCCCACCTGCAGGAGTAAATATTTTGCTGTCTGTTTTGTCTAGCTGTCCTGACACCCACAATGAGCCACTAATTGAAGACTGGAAAGAATCTTTATATGGCGACTGACATTCAATTACGTAGAGGGGAGATCAGATTAGGCGCAGGCCCAGAAAGCATGTTTGAAAAGCCCATTTGGTGTGCGAGTACAGCCGAGAGGCAGGGGCTATCATCTGAATGACTGTTTGGGATCTGGCCGAATGAAGCTGCTAGGAGTGAAATCACTATGCTATGACCCATGATTAATTGGATGTCTTGTGAGTGTGTGAGAGTGGGACACAGAAAGAGGGATATCTACTAGTGCATGTGAGAGCAATGTGAAGAAGTGGCTTTTCAGTTACTTTTAATAAAACATAACTTGAATACATCCACTGATTAGAGCAAGTTAGCTACAGTTGGTGTTGGATTAAACACTGTATCTATAAATAGTGCAGATATACAGTATGTAATGATAAAGAGTCACACTTTTTCCGGTGTTCTGTTGTCCATGCAGGGTGTTAGGTAAAGTCTACAAGACACCATTTTAGCCAATATAGGATTGACCAAAAAAAAAGGAAAAAAACTCAATTTGTGGGTTTGGCTTAAAATTTTAAAATGAGTGAACTTGTCTAGATTATGGGTAAAAAGAAAAGAGCTGTGACATTAAGCTAAAAGCAGTGACAAGAAAACATTACTATGGATGAATAAGCAAAAAGGAACTGTCCAAGGTACTGTTTGATGAAAGTGTATATTAATTGTCACCTTTTTTAAGATAAGCAAAATGTTGGCAGGGACTCATAAGGAAATCAGTGCACTACTGAACATTGCAGAGCATTTAACCTGTATGGTTTTGGACAACTAGCGATGATTTTTGCTTTAAATAAAATAATGCAGGATTCTCTTTTACAACATCAGGAGCATCTGGCCTTTCCTGATCATAGATGCCATTAAGACACTACTTCAATACTTTGTTTATCCTGCGATTGGACTGATGCATCCTACAACACCTGGAAGGTCTGCCCCTGAGCATCATCCGACTAAACCAAATGATCAAGAATACAGCTGTAACCCTTATTTTCAATCCAGCCATCACATCAGGCGACAAATACCTCCACTCTGGAGATACACTACCACTGAAAAGTTTGGGGTCACTTAGAAATTTCAATGTTTTCCAAAGAAATACACACAAAATTTGTGCGAATACAAAAGATAGCAAAAGAGCAAGACAGGCTGACAGTGTTAGAAAATAATAAAAAATAATGATTTTAATGGAAACGATGAAAGTGTTCTTCAAACTTTGCTTTCATCAAAAAACACCATTTGCAGCAATTACAGCCTGGCAGACCATAGGCATTTAACTCTTCAAGATAATCTGATGAGATTTCATCCCATGCTTCCTGGAGCATATCCCACAAGATGGATTGGTTTGATGGAGTCTTTCCATAGAGTGTGCTGGCCACTCCTTTACAGTCAGAATTCTGTCTGAAACAACTTTAATTGTTTGTGAAATGGGGGGGGGGGGAGTTTGTTGATTGCATGTGTTGCAAAATGTGTTTGTCTTTGGAAAACTAAGGAATTTGCGAGAGATCCCTAAGGTAGTGTATATCTGTTGTTTCTGTGGCAGTTACTTAAGGGGTCGGGTTGCCACCTCGATGTCCGATTATCATGCACACAGTGCGGGCAATTTGGGAACAGCAATTATCCTAATCTGCACATCATTGGACTGTGGGAGGAAGCTGTTGCACCCTGAGGAAACCCGCCAAACACGGGGAGAACATGCAAACTCCATGCACAAAGACCTGATAGAACTCATATCCCACTTTGGATTACATGCATGGCTTGACTGATCCCACTGTCCATCAAAACACAAGAAGGCAGGCTATTCTTTCTTCTGGCACGCAGGTAGTGGAATAAACTTCTACCGGCTATCCAAACAGCTTTGTCTTTAAATAAAGACTAAAAATCTAATCTACTTTTTACTGTGCATGCTTTATCCTGCAGTAACGTCTTCAAACATGGCTTTAGCTCAATACTCTTCTTAGTCGCTGACCTATTGTAGTGATCCGTGATCTACAAATGGATAGGTTTAATAATGACTATAAAGCACTTGTAGGGTGTCTGCTAAATGCTGAAATTGTAATGCTTTTCAACCCAGTACACATTTTTTTTTCTTTTTTTCAAGGTTAAAATATGACCACAGGTCTGACTTGGCAGTCAAAATAGCAGCACTACATGGTATCATGGTTAATTTGTTGTCTGTAGGGAGACTGCTCTATGTTATCTAGTTTAATAAAAAACTGCACATACACGCATGTAACTGGGGAAATGAGAAAAACATCTGATATAGTGTACACTACCCGTGACATAACAGCAGGTGCTTTAAAGCAGGTGCAGATCCTGAATTAACTAAACTAATTGCCATATAATTAGTGAACCATTCTGCACAGTGTCAGCTACACAAATCCTGTTTCAAGTACTTCCTGATGGCAGCAGTCACTTTTGGTATCACAAGACAAATCAAAGAACACGTACAAGATTTTCATTAATGGATTTGTTAAGCATGAAAATGAACCAGTATACTATCAACCTTTTATTCTCCATTCTTTTCATGCACGCTCACATTGCTGCTGTGTACTGTAGAACCTGAATGGGGAGCTTGGCGCCAGACCTCCAGACCCTTCGTGCAGCGTATTTCCCGTATCCATTTAGCTTCCATGTCTGCTATATTGTATGAAAGACATTGAATGCTTTTGCAAAAAGCATTAGCAGACTCCACACTAAAGAGCATGAATGCATGGGATCTCTCTCTGCCTCACACAGACCTCACACTGAACTCTAAGCTACATATTGGTTTATTAATCACAAATATCTTTTATATAAATGCAAAAGACACAGTCGCCAAGGAGCACCTTCAAATACAAAGTTTACTAATCAGAAAAGTGACCATGACCAAAGTGTTAGTAGCGTGAAAAATTTCCAGCATGCATCACAGCAACCTGCAGATTGGCAGAAACACACCTTTTTTACTGAAAATATCTCGAGAAGTGTTGTACAGCTTTTTAAAGACCATGTCTATGTGATCTCATAAAGAATAAAGAAACCATGTGATAATGAACCATAGAAAGGTAAGACTGATACATTTTGCAATAACAACGCTCCCTGGAAAAATGACGGTACAAAGGTATTGCTACCTGCCTCTGAAGGCATACCTTTGAGGTTATGTTTACAGTATGTGAACTTTGAAGTCAAAAACTTTTATAGGAAACTGCGTTCACATTCTCAACCATTTATACAGTACATATATAAAATATAAGTACAAAACATATACTGTCTGTAGCACTAAGAGTACATTGGTAAATTCACTTATTCATCTTCTATACCGTTTATTCTGTGTGCAGAGTCTGGAGCCTATCCCAGGAGACAGGGTGACTGGACAAGGTGCCAGTCCAATGCAGGGAAAAACACACTTACACACACTACGGGCAATTTGGGAATACCAAAAAACCTACTCTGAATGTCTTTGGAGGAAACCCACCAAGTGCAGGGAGAACATGCAAATTCTACACACACAGAACCGAGACAGGAATCGAACCCGAACCCCGAGGTGTGAGGTGACAGTGCTGCCACAATGCTGCCAAATTGACACGTTATGATACAGTTTTGCATACAGTACAGTATGTGTCTCAGTGAAAACAGTGCTACATCTTTTTAATGGGCATACACTATACTTTTATGAGTTTATTGATTGATTTATTTATTTATTCATTTTACTAAATGACATAGTACATTTGACTTGAGGACACTTTCTATAATTCTTTACAATCATGACTCTGAATGGTCAGAAAGTGTTATTCAGGTTTCTTTGACAGTTCGATAATGAAAATGTAATCATTCACATGGTGAAGTTTTTCTGTGAGGAGATTTCTTTTTATTTTTATTATTATTTTTGAAGATTTAAAAAAATGTCTCCAGTGTGCAATTTGTAACAGTCAGGCGTAGAGCTCGAACGTTAAGTTTTACAGCTTGGGGATGGAGGGATTTGTGCTTTCTTGGTAATATGACATGCATTTTTTTTTGGCTTTTATGTATTTTCTACAGAAGGAGGAAAAAGAGGCTAGTTAGAAGGCGTATAAATGATAACAGGAAAGTATCTTTTTTGTGGAATTTCACATTTCATCTTATATATTTTTTTAATGTAGTCTTGATGAATAGTTCTCCAGGCTTACCGATAGACTGTTTTGGCTCTCATTTGTGTTTGGTTCTCGTTTTCAGTCCAGTTGCTGTACCTGACCATTTTCAAAGGACTGCTAACGTAAGGCATGAACCAGTGAGAAACAAGTGCAGATGATGACAGGTCATCAGGTCGGTGATTAGTATACTGGTGATGCTAGATGTTAAGTGGTTGGAACAGACGCGAGGGGAAATGAGGTTGCTGCTGATGTTGTTACCTGAACAATCAATTGTTAAATTGTGTCTTTTTAACCACTCACACCCATCTATATTTACAGTATGTCTAGATAATAGACATGAAGAGACTTAAATGATGTATATAGACACTGTCACTTATTGACCATGACCACTGTGTTGGCAACGTGTAACATCCCAGCATGCATCGCAGCAGCCTACTGATTGTCCCGAGTTTTTATTAACTTTTTAAATGTGAACACTTTATAAGAGTATGTAAGAATATCATGGTGATGTTCACACCACGTGAGCTCATTGCTTCCTGTATCATAACATCCTAACGTAATTCCTTACATATTTCTCAGAAATCAGTATCCTAAAGTACAGATTTTCTCAATTCTGTAAAATCATGGAGTAAAAAAACCCAATAATAATAAACTACACTTTACATTTGCACATGACATTTTCAAATTCTTTTTGAGCTTCTGTTTGGCAGATTTCGATTTTCCCAGACAGCTCATGCAATGCAATTGACAAAGATTGTTCCTGAAATAAGCTACGGGAGTGCGAGCCGTCGGTAAACTCATCATGCTTTACAAGCCGCAAATCAAATCAATTACATATCAAAGACACTTAGCACCCAGAAAGATTGCCTTTTGCATTTTTTTGTGTGTATAATTTAACTGAAGTAATGGAATTTCTGCAATCTGAAAGCAATTGTAGTCAGTCTGCCTTCTTTCTCTCTTTCAACCATCAAATATTGACAGAGCTTTATATCATGTTTGGTGTGGAGTATTGAAAATCACTCGAATCTGTATGTGCTAAGAAAGCTAACTGCGGAAGTCATGTAACCAAGGAAAGGTCACCGAATGCAGACGGAAGTGTGTATTTCACCAGCTTAAGCAAAGACCAGAAATAATGTAGCGATAGTGAAAACTTTCTACTCAGTGGTGCTTTCTACTCAATTAATCGCATATGTTGAGAAGCTGCTACATCAGGTACGTTAACAGAGATCTTAAACGCTTAAGTCGAACACATCATTACTCATGCGTGCTGTGACTAACAAGCAGAACACACACATGCCACACATCCATACTTCCATTTTCTCTACTTTGACTGGATATTAGCGTATGTGTACAGACGCTATAATAATTCTCCTCAGTATCTTACATTAGACATGACAGTCTTCCATTGAACCAAATGGTTAAAAACATGCATTCCTTAATACCTGAATGCATATTTTTGCCGGAAATTACTTTAAACATTTTTTTTGCCTAACCTGTGAAATTAAAAAAACAACTACTCATGGTACTTAAAAGCAGACAAGTTACAATGTCTCACATTTTGAAGGTCAAGTACATTAATAGCTCATACTATAGCTCGCTATGTACCTAAGTTGCTTGTGAAGAAATAACTTCAATTTTGCCAACAATGGCCTCACAGCACCTGTGATTTCATTTGCACTTCTGTGTCTCCAAAGATTTTTGACATGCACTAGTTTCACACCTTATCAAGCTAAACCACCGGATGTCACCTTGAAAGTGGCATGCAACACCTGCCACATGTTACACCCATGAGCATATGAGGAACAGAAATAAAGCCTCTGGGACGAATGCAGAATTTTTTCAGTATAACTGAAAAAAAAAAAAAAAAAAAAAACTAGCCAGGCTTGCACATCAGCACAAAGAATATACCATAATACAGTATCATTAAACAGGCATCAGTATGTCCGGTTTATTTAAAACCAATCAGCCTTCATGACACACTCACACATACACATACACACACCCATATTGATGTTTATGTCATGCAAGTACACTGTTCCGGCTGACGGGTTTTCAGTCGGTCTTGTCGGACATAGCCGATACTGGTGGCTAAGTGTGTATAACCTCAATTAAACCACGCTCTAAGTGTCTGACAACAGCTAATATTCCTCCTCCAGCAGCGGGCCGAATTGATGTTTCTGCATTCGTCACCCCGCTGAAAAAGCAATCATGCCGGTGTCTCGCTCCGCTGAGGAGACGCAGGAAACACTGCTTCCAGTCACTCATTAGCATTCGCCTGCAAACTCCACTAACACAAGACAGCGTACCAGTGTCACTTCAGACACACCTACTCCTCCGGTCTCCACACCCATGTTCAGAACTCTTTAATTAAACCTGGACTTTAAAAATGTCAAACCAGCAGATGAGATAAGATAAGGAATAACAATAGGAACAAGGCAGAACTTGAAGTATATGCAGATACACGATGTGGATACTAATATTTAATTTATAAACTCTTAAAGGAGATGACTTTATAATCAATATGTAATCTTCCGTGTTCTAATGTGCTGGTCTGACCTTACCTTGGCCAACAATTACATATATTACATACAATGCTGTTCAACTTTCTGCTGATTATAATCCCAGTTCAATTCATGCATTATTTGAGCTAAAATTCATAACTCCTGGCGAGTAAAAACCAAAGAAAGCGTCCTTGAAGCTTGGATTCTTTGCAAGGTCTCCTCGACTCAAGCAATTGTATCAAGCAATTGAAGTTAAATCAACATAGGTGTTCATTCTGTATCATGAACAGTAAACAAAATACCATTTCTTTATTTTGAAATGAGTTATCCAGTGTGTACAAGTATTTGCTTTAGATCCATCGGCATACATCAATATTAGCATGATAAATCTCTAACACTGATGGTACAATTAGCTGAGAAGGCAGTTTGAATACGTATATTTTTCACAGCTAGGTGACCAGATTGTAACATCCATGTTTTTTTTTTTTCACCCCCCACTTTGTAGCTTGAGTGCACTTGAATAAACTTCACACTTCCAAGTTAACTCGACTGTGGCACGTCTGACAACTACACCGACGTTTGTTTCTACCCGAAGAGAGTGATACAGCTCTGTATCCAGCTCTCTCACCTTCTCAACTGTGCACTCTGCTCAAACAGATAAAGTTCCCACTAATAGCCTATTAATTCCATCATGCATATCATCATGTAGCTCACTAATTAGCCAAGTCTCTAATGTAACTGAGCCGCAACTCTCTCATATACTGTAGCTGCATTGCATTTCGGAATTTTAACCACAAAATTTGCTGTCTTCACTATTCCTACATTCCTATGTAGGGACTGGCAGGCCCCCTCAAAGAGGGCTGCTAAAGGAGGAAGAGACAGTTCACGACATCAGCAAATAAGGAAAGAAACGGTTCCTCTTTCCCAACTCAGATGGTGCAGATCTGCAAAATCAATCTCCCAACTTCCTTGCACCAGAGAAAAGCATCTCGCATCTCCCAATACGGTGTAGAGCAGCACAAGTGCCTTGTATAGGGAAGTTTCACAACCCCCTTGCAGTTGCTGACCCCACCCCAAAATTTATTTCATTTGGTATCAAATGAAAGCTCTGTATATTCAGTGAACGTTGAGGTGCATGAAATCTTAGTCATATGAACCAGACTCATGTTAATACACTTTACCTAAATTACTAAAACTCCACTGAGATGGCCTCTCACGTGACAGACCAAACCACAGGTTAAATGTATGCACGAAAAAGAGGAACCATGCAGGGCGTGACTACGCCCACAACCATCTCTGACTGGAACAAATGGCTGTGGGACAGACCTTCACTGTAGGATAAAAAATCTAAGGTCTGAGCAGTCTCGGCACGTTTTTGAACATCACGCCATCTGAAGGAAGCAAGTGGACGCCTATCTTGCTCCGCTCTCAACCAACGCCTGATCTTTGACTTCTGACCTGCGCCACCCAGCGATCGAAGACTCCGCTCTCCTCGACATGCAAAGAAACTTCGGCTTGAACTCCGATGCCGCTTGAACATCACCTTTGTGCAACGAAGAGGCCCACAGAAGAAGTCTCAGAGCGTCATCATCAGTAAACCAGACAACCAACATGCCGCCAAGTGCTTTCTCGAAAGACGTCACCTCAACCCAGCGCACCGACCAATCAGCAACGCCGTGATTCCATTCGCTGAAGACTAACCAATGAGAACTACCGTCACGTAACGCAAGTAAAACAAACAAAGCTTCATACCTTGCTGAAAGTGGTGCGCGATTCACAACTAAACCGTAAGATTAAACCCAAGGCTCTGCTCTTGTGACTTTCTTAGTTCTAATAAACCTAAACAGAACTCCATTAACTTTCACCCTCTAAACTGTTCATGTGTGTGTGTGTGTGTGTGTGTGTGTGTGTGTGTGTGTGTGTGTGTGTGTGTGTGTTTATGTGTGAGTGATTAAATAGCATAGTTTCATGTAACATTGATTAGTTCAATAAATTCTTGCTTCTTTATAAAGAACTGTTGTCTTGGTCATATATTTTAAAGTTTAAACATTTGCCCAGATCTTACGTTATCTTGCTCATAATTGCTAAATACTAGATTTTGTGTTATCATCGGTGGCCACGTGATAAGCAGAACTGGTAAGATACACTAAATTGTGCTAAACGCTAGACGGATAGATGATTAAGTGTATGAATTTATAACTGTATAAATTTTATCCAATTTAATCAAATTAACCCGAATCGTTAAAGGTTCGATTCACCTCTGACCCAGAGTTGAAACCCTGCACCTACATACACTCTTTCAAAGGGCTCTGAAGTGACGTAGTACAAAAGTGTATAATTTGTACAAAAGTGTATCATCATATCATCATGTGACGATTATGAGTTCATTTCCTAAGTTCATGATAGCAGGTTGACTGTTCAAGCCCCAGCTCTACCAAACTGACAAGGCTGTGAGCAGCTCCTTTAACCATGTCTGTCCCTGTGCTTTGATCACAACCTCCCAACAAGATGGGATATGTAAAGAAAAGAAGTTCAATGTTCTGTAAGGTGTTTCTTGAGAAATAAAGGCAGATTCATCCTCTAGATTTCTCATGAATATTATAACAAACATCACATGAAATTAGTTTAAGTTGCTTTCAGAGGCCAATAATAATAATTTACATTTAGTTTAAAATCACTTATTAAACCTTATAATACAGCATTATCCCTCTGTAGCATCCAAGAGGCACACAGCCAAAAAAAACACAGCACCACCTACCAAGGTAGCACTTATCTGTGTAAAAAAAGCAGAATTTTGCCATAAGAACCCATAATGCACGTACCTCTCTGTCGAGTAGGGACGGTGAGATGACAGTGACAATGTCACCTCTTTCTGGGTCAATATAGAACATGTTTGGCGAAGGCTTCTCAGGAGACTGTCTCACGATTATGTAGCGCAGGACCGCGTTGTCCGTGTTCGGATCATCAGCATCAAAAGCAGTCATTGTCATCACTGTGGTGCCTAGACAACAACAACAACAACAACAACAAGAATGTCATTCTGTCCTTCCTTCTACTCAAAAAAAAAAAAAATCCAAACATTATTGTTTCAGTTTGACATTCCAGTGGATGTGTACATTAACAGATATGGTGTGGATTTGATTGACGCATCTGAAATAACTCTTGTTATATGAACTGAAATAAAAAATTAATTGCCCAGAGGAAATGAAATCTAAATAGATTGACATGGATTGACTTATTATTTTCGGGGGTTCCAGCATAGTCATGTCTGAAGTTAAGAGTCAAACGTGAAACATGTCCTCAGAAGAACCGACATCTTGGTCACTGCCTGACATGTCCTAAATGTAGGCTGCAATATTATTATTGCCATTTTATTATTAGGGCCCAAACACTATAAGGTGAGCAGGACCCTCTTGTTTTCCTAAGGATTTTTTTTTCCACGCCATTCGGATGCCTGAGAGTCTCGTGGCCCAGGGCCCTCAGGGGCCCGCAAACAAGATTTTGCTGCATAGCTTGTATACACTTTCACATAGGCACATGAAACCCGGTACACATTTAGAGCTCATTGAGCCGAACAACTTTTGTGCATTTTTGCGAACGACCCAACGGGGAGGGATTTTTGATATCTTAAGCAGGTCAGCCGTGATAATGTGTTAAACGTACGCCGAAAAATGATTAATAACTTTCTGAGTGGCATTATATTGAGTGCCATGATATTCAGTGACACGTTCAGTGACATCACATTGCGTAACATCATCATAGTGTGATGCTTAACATCATCATAGTGTGATCATCTGCGGCCTATTGTACACACATACACATCACAAACATGCACAAATACATTTACTTGTTTACTGTACATGTACTGACAAATCCACACGTCTCACGCACACACGCACACAAACACACACACACACACACACACACACACACACACACACACACACACACACACACCTCTCTCTCTCGCTCTCACTCTCACACACACTAACCCTCACACACACACACACACACACACACACACACACTAACGCACTAAACAAATATTTAGGGCTCAAACTGACATTAGCCCTGTATAGTGTGTGATGTGTGCAAGTTGTGCGGTGCAAACGGGTGGTGATGGCTTTTTCGAGGTCTTAACACACTCAAATAACATACGTGTTGTGCGGTGCGCCCGGGGTGGCGATGGCGCAGGGTGCTTGGGCCCGTCATCGTTGCTTGCAACTATATTTCTTTTTGTTAAAAGTGATTTCCTCGTAAATCACTTGTATCCATTTTCTATTACATTGATTATTACATTGGTAGAAAAAAAATATTATTTAAAGGTTCGCAGCTTAAGTTACTGTGGTGAAGACGTGGAAATATTTATCAGGAGGTCCTGGGTTCAAACCCCAGCACCACCAAATTGCTACTTTTGGGCCTTTGAACAAAAGTTGCTCAAATGTACTGTATAATGAGATTAAAAAAGTCGCTACAGTATGTATAAGCGGATATGCCTAATGCCATACAGGTACAGTAAACGTCTTGAACCAAGTGCTGCAAAACCAAAAGTGCTGGGGGTTGGTTTCAACCTCAACTACCTGGGTGGAGTCGTGCAACAATAATCGGAGTGGAGACAAATCTGTGCAGAATGGATAAGTATGTTTGTTGCCAAATTCTGTACACCAGAGCTGCAAACAGCCGTTGACTAGTGTTTAATTGCTGGGCAGGGAGGACAGGCTGTCCTTCTCACCCAGAAAACAGGGTTAATTATGCTTGTGTGTCAATGGGAGACTGCGGTGTTCAGATCCTGCCTGGTATTTCAAAACTGAAGCCAGAGGTGCCAGGTTACTCATTTCTGCCTGCCTCTGAGCTGCTTGCCTAAAAGGTCTGCAAATGAAGCCAGCTGAGATGCCAACATCACGCGTACTGGGCATGGGCCAAGGCTGAATCATAGCTGCCTACCAGAGTTAATGGCCTCAATCACAGCCAGTAAGGTTTAATGTTTGCATTTATTGAGTTTAGTGCCCTATATAAAATCTGTGGCAGATAAAATGCACAAGGTAATTCAGGAAATATACAACCCTCAGTCAAACAAAATTAAGAATACTTTTGAGCTAAATGGGTTAAAAGTGGTTAGGAAGCAGGGATCCTGTGCACTTTTCCCCAGTGTTTGATGCTCCATGAGAGACGGCTATTAGCATACAGCAAAGAAGTGTGCCTCTAATGATAAATTACAAATGCCAAGGTGCATGGAAGGGCTCTCTGGTGACATCCGCAGCCACACTGAGCTGTTCCACTTCATTGCTCAGTCAAATCAAGTTAAAAGGCACTCGCTTCATCTAAATAACACTCACCCACTTGCTCACTCTCTCATACATAAACACTGTTCATTTGGAATTATCAAAGGAAATGAATAAGACGAGTAAAAGAAAATGAAAAAAAAAAAAAAGAAGAAATCCTACAAATTTGTATTACAAATGATAAGAAATCACAGTGGTCTTTCTCCATCCTCTCCATTTTCCGCTCTATCTCTCCCGCTCACGGCAGGTGAATCGATGAATGTGTACAACATGTCAAATATATGCTGATCCCTATAGATCACTAAATAGTCTCAAAATAAATGCAGGTCTTTACAGTATCTGAGGAAAGACAGTTTATTAAAGGTCACAGCTGATGATATATGTGGACTTTAATAGTGTGGGCAGTGACATATTATTTTCAGTGTTGGCTCAGAGATGAAAATAACCACTTCAATAATCCCCTTCAAGCCAGAGTAAAGTGCTGCTCAATTAAATTCTGCGACTGCGTAAATTCAGCATGATTGCATGCCTGGAATGCATCCAGTTTTGCCTCAAAAAATCCCTTTTATAAGAGGTTCAGACTGAACGCTATGTAAAATGCTACAGTAAATCCTTATGATCATGCTGCTGAGTACTTTCAAAAATTTACCACCTGTCAGACGGATCTGTTTCTGTTGCATCAATGCAATTTGCAAGCAGCGAAATACCACAGTTTCACCACGGTTACAAGAACATATTAAATAAATCTACTGATCTCCTTCATCAGCTTCATCCATTGATCATTTACTTTACTCAAATGATCAAGACAATCTCAATTAGTGCCTTGTCAGGAGTCAAACATAAATAAAGGTGATTATTATTGTTACATTAACCTGTCGCTGCAGTTACTCTCATAAAAATCCAGAGTGCTTCGAGGCAGGCATCAGTATGGCCCATGACAAAGCCATCAAGTCCCATCAGCGCACGCATAAATCAACAAGCACCGCTAATTGGTTAATGGGGCTGGAGAGCAAGTGAATGCAAATCATGAACCTGCAATTACACGGCAATCATTTTGAATCTGGGCACAATTCAAGACCAATTGTCTTCCGTTATGAACTTCATATTCTGCCCATTGCCAAGGCAGAATCAATGTTAACTGCCTCGGAAGGTATAATGGAATGACCTCACATGGCTAGACATGAACCTGTGAGTCTAGATTACAGTACTATCAGCTCTTCCCATCTTATCTAGACTATGAGATCAGGCAGGAAGGAAGATATCTCACTTTCTCGGCAGCCTTTCTCTCGACAAACCAGTGAACAGAAAATGTTCCATGAAAACAGAAAAGCTGTGGAAATACACTGCACAAACTTTAGATTAATGATATAATAATATTATGATCAAATATTGTATTTGCTAATTTTAGAGCTGATTTGAGGAGATGTTGACTTGAAGTAAGTTCAGTAAGTTTACATTTTGGCAGCAGGCACTATAGAAGAAAAAAAAAAAACGAAAAAATCCAGTCTGGATGACCTGTTTGCTATTTCTCATTTAAAAGGCAGTTTTGTCCAATGTGACTTACAGCTGAACTGAGCAGATAAGGGTTAAGAGTCTTACACAAGCACCTACCAGGGACAGCTTGGTATTACAGGGATTCAAACACAACCTCCAATCAGTAGTCCAGAATACAGTGGTCCACCGATGCTTCAAGACTTGAATATTTTTGTATCTATACATTCCTCATGTGTTCTCTCACTTTGGTCTGCATTTATTTTGATTTCTTTTTCTGGGAAAGCTATAGTAAGACTACACCTGAACATGATGCGTCAACTTGAACAAAAATTGTGTAGAGTAGCTTATCTGGTAAACAGATATCTGATCTCTGGACAAGGTCATGGACAGTTCTCTTTCATACTGCTATCCAGACCACATACCACACAAGGCTGCGAGTCATGAATTATGTATTTGAGAGCATTTGTGCAAGAAAAAAATAATATGGGAAGATGTGCTTTCCCTTAAGTCCACCAAGGTTCAGACTTCTTATGCAGTTCATCGTAGGGTTTCATATGGTGGTAGCGAAACTGGTTACTTGGAAAAGAATTTAAACACGAATAACATACTTTGCAAAAAATGAATAAATAAATAAATAAATAAATAACTCTGAGGTTCTGAAAGCTGTAACATTTGCAATGCTGTGATTTTAGGCTTTGGGCAAGTTGTAGTTTTCGCTCCTTGTTTAGTCCAGTGTGTGCATTTAGCCTTGGCTATACCTGGTTCATGTTTTAATTCAGTGAAGTGGTTTCAGCGGTGACTCCGCGGGCTTCTCCAACCAGCATTCGTCCAATTATCTTATAAATAATAAATAAGTTTGTCTGCCCTCGGGGGCCCCCTACTTGCCTGGGGCCCCAGGCTTTTCCTGCCTTGCCTACTGACAAGGATACAAATTTGTCTCTAGAGCTACTTTTTATTTGCACAGTTTATTTGTTGTTCTTACCTACTCTTCTATCACTGCCTGCTCCTACAGATGAGCACATTGAGAGGTGTGATTTTAAAAGATAATTATAGAATGCAGAGCTGACCTCTGTCTAGTTTCAGAATTATCCTAGCGATTGCCAAGCCGAGCCTACTGCTTTACCTGGTACGTTTCTCTGATCCTCACCAAAGGGACATTCACACTTTCTTAATTTAGCTCAGAGAATTCGTGTGAGTAAAAGATTCCTAATGCAAACATTATCTGCGCGTTTACAGATCTCATCCTAGTGGCTTATCCGCCTCCTACCTACGCTGTCTGATTTGTTCATTAGCAGCATCTTGGCACCACGGCCAGTGCCACATGTAGTACATCCTGTATTACAGTCAGCTAGGGAAATCAATATGACTCCCAGATCACAATCACCGCAGGAAGCCATTGCATCTGTGTGATAGTCTTGGTAATAAGAAAGAACGAGGCTAAGATTAGGGTAGGATGAGAAATTGATGGAAAAGGTGTATGTGATTGAGAGTTATAAACCATCTTGAAAGAGGCTGAGAGAGAGAGAGAAAGAGAGAGAGAGAGAGAGAGAGAGAGAGAGAGAAACTAAAACGCAAAGACTTTGAAACAAAATGTAAAAAAAAAAAATGCCATTAAGTTACACATAAAACCGGCACATCTGCTAACTAACATCAATTTTAGCAGCCACTTAAATCTCTGAGATGCACCTTTGTTAACGCCTGGCTAGTACGGCCAAATAAATTGCTAACCCCAATTTAGAGAGAGGCGGGGGATATTGATTAGATGGGGGAGGTCAGCAAGCTATTTAAGCAGTGGGCCAAAAAAACATGCCAAATCACCTTGCAGGGTCAGACCACTCAATCCTTCAGAGAATCATTAATGAGATTTGTGTGCCTGCTTCCTTGCAATTAAATGAACTAAGTGTTAATTTGGACACGGTATAATGTAAACTGGCCCGTAGATGATCAGCAGAGAGCCTGGATCTGCATCTTGTCTTTGCATTGCCTTATTGAGAACATGTCTCATATTGGAAATATGAAACTTTTTGCACAACAAGTTGCCAACCTGTCACTGACAGGGTTGTTCAAAACTGTAATCTAATCACATCCTTTCTCCTTCAGAGTGTCATTGCGCCACAGCTCGATTAGTTCCAACTAAAGGGGTGATAATGACGAACCCTCAATACTGTAATGTCCAAAGGATTCCTGAGGCGCCACGCAACTATCAAAATTATTTAAACACATTTACATTTTGACTGATTGAATGCTTACTAAATACCCTTTAATCAACCGAGGTTGCAAGTGAACCACATTTGGATTGTCATATAGAGTACAAGCTTTACTATGGTCTGTAAAGTGGAATTCAGGTTTCCACTTTTCTGTTCCAAATGATCTGTCAAAAAAGCTGTCATATGTGTATAATCATACAGTTTCTGCTACAAATGCACTTATTTTAAAACTACTGTTAAAAAAACTCTTGAGGCTAGGGCTCCTGGCAGGTGCAGGGGTAAAGTGCCCACCACTATCAACTCAAAATTACGAGTTTCATTCCTGGGTAATGCAATAGTACATTTTGAAATATTACATAACTGAAATTGGACTTAGCGATTATTACAGCTGCGTGGAAGTAGTAAGTTTAAGATTTAAATAAAAACTTGAACTTTTTTGTAATTCATATATTCAAATATAGTCACGGTTAGTTCTATATACAGTACAAGTTTGGATATAAGAGCTCATTGTCCTCAAGGTTCTCTCAACGTTCATCACGCGCAGCCGGGTCCTGGAATTCAACACTATCATAGTATCATCAGTCATAGCATAACTCTGATTTCAAATCATTCTTTTGAAAGTTAAAAATTTTAGTTACAGCCAGAACATCACTAATACTGTAAGAATACTAACTCAGCAATGCTCCATATAAGTAAGCAATATTACGGATCAAGCTCAGATCAATCAGCTTCAGCTTATCTAGTAAAAGTGTTTGGCAATAAACTCAATGTTGGAACGCTTCATGCTTCTCTAGGCACATTTCCTTTACGCACGCACACTGCTTAATCGCGTCTTTAGGACTTAGCAGCTGGAAGTTACAGGATACTTGATAAGGATCTCTGAGAGCTTATATATTTCCTTCGAAATTTTACCCCGAATAGATTTTGCCATCCTATCAGTGTCAATGAGACAAATAGCTTTTTCTTTCTAAAACAACAAACATATTATTCTGACCATTTTTTTATTATCTTTGTATCACTCCATACTTTATTTACATAGATGAAGAAAGGCAAGCTTTACATGTTTGTAGACACCAACTGTCAAACAGGTATAGAATATTCATATTGTATCAATTATAAATAAATAAATACATAAATAAAATTCATATATGAATAAATGAATGCTTTGCTAATCGATGCTGTGTAGTTTTATCATTTATATTGGCCATATATTGAAGGAAAACATGAAAATATGAGGACAGCAAGAGTAGATCAGTAGGTTGCTTAGTTTTTTGGACATGGAGACAAATGCCTGCAGCTAATTTTGTAACCAAGCTCAGCCCAATTTAAATGATTTTACTAGATAATTTTACTAGTTAAAAAATAAAAGGATTTTGGAATTGATTTCACCTATTATACTTTGGCTGTTCAGCTGAATAACAAACTGAGCAAAGCAGAACACAAAGATTTTCTTTTATTCTGCTAGCTTGGCATAATGCAGACTATAGATTTAAAAAGGCCACTTATTGTTGAATTATACTGAAGTAATTGAGGCCTTTACCAGGGCATTCATTCCAAGGGCGTTCATTCCCCAGCATGTTGAAATGCATACATTTGATTGGACAGAAGGTGTGCTGTATTTTGCACAAAACATCTGGGTATAACATTCATCTATTACCTATATCGCATATACATTCACCTTATACATGTTGACTGTGACCATACCTAACTGCCATCTCTTCTTATTTTCTGTTCTCTCCTTTTCTGCTCTCTCTCTCTCTCTCTCCCTCTCTCCTTCTCTCCTTTCCCTCTCTCTGTCTCTCTGTCGAGCTATACATGTTAGGCCCTGAGTTGCCAGTGATCCAGACCCCTCTGCCCTCTGGACCCGTCTAACTCGTCCTGGAGTCCTGCTTCTGGTTGGAGATCTCGTTGCATGGATGCCCCGTGTGGTCTGCCTGGATTCGTATGGTGGCTGGGGATGGTTTCTATTAAGACTGTCCTATCATCGATTGATGCTCTGGGGACCTGAGACTTCAGTTGTTCGATAGCTCAGCACTGGAATCTCCTACAGTCTACCTGAGCCTCCAGGAACAACCTGGACTCCTTTTAATTTTAATTTTAACACATCTCCTGTTACACTGAACTTCCAGTACACATTATTATGCTGATCAATCCCTGCTATCCGTTATCACCCAGATGAGGATGGGTTCCCTGTTGAGTCTGGTTCCTCTCAAGGTTTCTTCCTATTACCATCCCAGGGAGTTTTTCCTTGCCACCGTCGCCCTCGGCTTGCTCATAAGGGACAATCTTATCATTTTGATTCATACACATTGCATACAGACTTACTTCTTTTTATTGTGTAAAGCTGCTTTGCGACAATGTCAATTGTTAAAAGCGCTATATAAATAAAATTGACTTGACTTGACTTGACTTATCCTGCTTAGGGTCACCGGAGGTCTGAAGTCTGACCCGGGAAAATTCGGGCACAAGGCCAAGGACACTCTGGATGGAGTGACAACCCACTGCAGAACACAATCCTGTCCTGCAAACAAATCCCACACCATGGGCAAGGTGGAAAAGCAACTGAAGCAGACTGTAAATCTTTGGATTTTTGGAGGAAACTGGAGTACCTGGAGAAAACCCAAAGAACACAGAGAGGATATGCACACAGGACCAGAATTGAGAATTAAACCCTGGAGTGGCAAGGTAACAGTGCCAAACACTAAACCTCCATGCTACCTTGTGTAACATGTATGTTAACAATAACAGCTAAACATGGACTTGAAAAGCAGATGACATATGAGCTGTGACCAATAATAAAAAATATATATTTATCAATGCTACAGTGGCGTAGTGGGCTCTTGGGCTGTGGGCTCACACATGAATATTACTGTAAGAGTACCTGAAAACTCTACACACACGGGACCAGAAGTGGGACCCTGGAGATGTGAGGACACTGAGCTAAACACTAAACCTCTATGCTGCCGGAGTAGTTAGCACTATGGCCCCGAGTCCTGTTTCTGGTCCAGTGTACGTACTATTTGCATGTTCTCCAGTTCCTTCTCCAGGATTTCCTCCGGGTGCTCCCGTTCACTTTCACAGTCCAAAGACATTGCCTTGCAATGGACTAGCCAGAGTGTATCCCATCTTGTGCCCTGCCCTGAGTACCCTGGAATAGGCACCAGGCCTCCTGCAATCCTGTACAGGATAAGTGGTATAGAGAATGAGTAAGCAAGAGAATTGTACTGTATTTATCATTTATTAAAAGAGGCGAAGAGGTGAAGAACCAGTGTTTAATATAGCTTGGATGTTTCCTAACATTACATCTAACTATTAATTGTTAAAAAAGTGCAATGTGACATTCATTAATAAATTAAGCATTGTTATTCGTTAATTTGCCTTTTTCCTCTAATTGCTATGCGATAATAAATACAAACGATAACAAATTAAAACTGAAAACTGTTCTGTCTGAGAGTAATCTTGCCAGAACAAACATCAAACAGTGTGCTCCACATTCAGCTATTTACACTCGTATCCTGCCTGTTGCAAAAGTAGAGCGTGCTGCGCTTTAGGGAAGGAAGAAAGAATGGAGTCCCTCTGTGGAAATACACAATCTCTCTGGAAGAGCTGTTAGCTGCCTGCTGAATTCCGATAGTCAAACTCTGCCTCGCGGGGATGTTTTGTGGTGTCTCTCTTTCACCTAGTAATTACCAGTCCCTGCCTATTTCACATGACCACAGAGGTGGAACAAATGGAAGACTGAATTTCCCTGTAGAACACACACACACAGTGCGTGTGTATGAGGGTGCAGGCATGGATCAATGGAAACATTTTTACGTCAAATATTGTTTTAATTATATCCGCGTAAATTTTATATCATTTTGCAAAACTCTATATGTCCACTTGCCACAGGTTTGTCCCAATGCATAAATCATCCTGCAGTTGTATTGGTGCCAATATACAGTAAGTATGCTGTTTATTATGAACAATTGTGTTGAGGTTTCTTAAGAAATACTATTATTATTAAAAATAGTAAAATAAAAAAAAAGAGTAAAAATCTAGAAGTAAAATTCAGTCTGATCTATCTGGGACACTATTTGGGATTCAACCCCAGAACCCTGGAAGTTAACATAGCTGATATTCTTAAGTGGGATAAAGTGGAACTATAAAGAGAAACTTATGAGATTTACTCGACCGTCAACCACCTCCTAGTTTTATTTTTCTCACTTCGTGGGTAGAACCTGTAAGAATTTCAAACTACCTGCACCCCTGTTAATTACATTAACTGTTGCCCGCTAACTGAAGTTCGCCAGCTCCAGCAGTCGTGGTTATGTAGTTCTGCCAGTCGCGGTTAAAAAAAATCATAATCAGTTGCTAATAAATGGTATTTGTAGAACACTTCATGTCTACGACGGCATCACAGCCATGTGTCATTGTTTAAATATATGAAAAATTATGCAGGAAATAAATCCACTATGGACAGAGCAGACAACAGAAGAGTTCTATATTTTTAAGCCTTGAGTATTTCTCATCTAGGTGCTAGATTCCCCCCCACATATCACTGAAGAAGGAAGATTGTACATTGGAAATTACCAGCAGTAAAACTTGTCCTAGTTTTGTTTCAGTATTTTCTATTTAAAGCAAACCAAAATTATAGTTGTTATGCAGACAATGGTCAGGCATAAGACTTCAAATACCTAGAGATGATGCAAAAGTGTAATAAGGCGAGAGATAGCGTATAATCATACACAAACAATGCAATCAGGCTCAGAAATTATGCAAGCAGAACAACTGGCAAGACTTTGCAAACCATGTGATTTTACAGTCCATGCAAAAGGAAATGAAAAAGCTGTGAACAATTGATCTAAAACTGTGGTGAGGAGAATATTGTCCTTGGCTGTTGTGACAGGCATTTATTAGGACAGCCCCTTAAGGATCTCCATTGTTGCCCATCATTTTGCATGTATCACCACAGGAGCTGTTGACTTTCTCTGCTGCAAGAGGAGACTGACTGATTGTTTTTTGTCAACACACCATCATATCATACAACGAAAGAGTTCTTCTTTCGGGGAGCAAGGCACTTTATCAGCAACGTACATAGTTGTGTCGTTACAGTATAAAGTTATATTTTAATGACATGGAGACTTGGTGATAAATAAAATGATGAAGGGTAAGGAAAAAAACATCTCGAATCGGCTGAATTCACGATATATCCTCGACATCACAGCTGATGAAGAACCTTCATCGAAAATGTATTGTTCCTCGGATTTGCTACAGTCTTATAACCCTATCAAAAGGCGATTCTCTCTACTTCTGCCGTACTTCTCTCTGCAATGGACATGACCAGAGACTTGACTACTGCTGCACTTTTCCAGCAAAATATCTTGTTACAAGCATGGTCGCTCTAAGCATAACCATCTGAGCACTGCTCACCTCAAATCCACAAGAACAATTAACAGGATGGATGTGTATAACAGCTAGCTAATAACATAGACAGTGATTTTAGGCCTCCCGTGGTTTATGCTAGCATGCAAACATATGAACCTGTTTTCCTGCAATATCCACGCAGCTGCTCGCACAGTATGAAGTGCAGGAGCTAGGACGTTTTAACATCCAGAGAAAAGCAAGATAGGTGCAAGAGGGAAAGAAAAACTGTGGATGAGTGAGTGAGGCAGCAGAAATCAGAAACCGTGAGGAAGTAAGGGAGTGATATATATGACTAAATGCCTAGGGGAAATTGTGTGTGTATGTGTCTGAAGTAAAGTTGCAGGGGTAGGAGCTATACATAATTTAATGGAGGTCATCCAGCACCTATGGTGACAATAACATACTGATCTTTCTCCGAACCTCTCCATCTCCCTGGCCCAGCATTAAATATTACGAAATATTTCATATTGCTCTTTTGCTTCTCGACATGTTCCAGCCGTTTCTTCTGTAACAAAAAAAAAAAAAGCACAAAAACACCCAAGACAATCTGAGCCACGACTTTTTCGATATTCTGGAGCAAACAGGACCATGTGTGTCATCAAGAATGCAAAAGCAGGCAACATGTTCCTTTATTTCATTACCAATTGATCCCTTTTCCTCTAAATCAATAACTTTAGACCATCACATACTGACCTTGAAAGTGGTGAAAGGAGTAAAAAATAAAAAAATAAAAAAACAAACACACACGCACTCACACAAGCAAGCACAATAACAATAACGTATTAGGATTCACTGCAGACGCCAGACAACATCTCTCATTAACAATGCTTTGTGTACTAATTTGCTCTTGAGTGATTTTCAATTATATCAAGTGCACATGATATTATAGCCATTACTCAAAACAAGGTTGGGCAAATGTATACGCATGGTATTGTCACTGAGCAAATTTGATTAAGTACAATTGTGTCCAATTAAACAATAAATAATACACATGCTGTCACGAAGCGCAATCAAGGAGGGACGTGCAAAAAATTCCATTACTGTGTCAAGAGATGGACCAGATATCATGTCATATGAATGTGTTTGTCACAAAGGTAAATTCTGGGAGACATTTGCAATGAGAGAGTGCGCTTCATCCACACTTGTTTGCTATGGAATTCCGAGAAGCCGCGTGATGTCTGCTGTATAATTTCAAACACAGATCAGATATAACCTTTGCTTACCGCTACAAATTAATCATGAGTAAATGATAGCAAGGATAATGAAGCTGGGCCTGGAGTATATGTCTGTGTGCACATTACCTGCCTAAGTGACTCAATTCTGACTTTTTTACCCTGACGTGACACAGATCTGATTTTTATGGCTGACTGAATGCAGCTCTGAGTTTTCAGATTTTATTATAATTTTTTTTTCAGATTGGATCTGAGCCACTTTTGTTTTAAGTCATCATTCGGACATTCAATGGTGATGCTATGTAAATGAGTATGGGCAGATGGGAATTTAACGCAGCTTTTTATGCATGGGGCGCTCGTTGACATCAGTCAGCACCGCCAGCGCAGGGATTTCATAGTAGTGCTAGCAATAGCTGCTAAAACAACTAAAATGAGGTGTCTGGCTTTCTTCCTTCTTCTGGACCACTATTTCCATTGTTTGAAATAAACGAGGGGTCGCACAAACTCATGATCTGTTTTAACCCAGATGAGCAATGCGGAATTGAGAATTGGAATCGGAATTGAGCCTCTGTTTAGACATCTGTTCCATCGGTTTATGCTGGTAGCACACCTTACTCACATACTCTCTCACTAATAATCCTGGCAAATTTTCATAGGCTGCCACATCTGGCCTCACACACACACACACACACACACACACACACACACACACACACACACACACACACACACACACACACACACACACACACCGTACATACGCAAAGCCAATCAAACACACAACAGCAGTAGGGCACAGGCCTGTGGCACCTTCAGTTATTTATGAAGTTACGAAACAAAAAAGGCTTGCTGTTTCGCAGTCCAGCTTAAAAAACAACATTGCAAACCCCTTTCAAACTGGGATTCAGACAGAATAAAATGGTAAAATCTGTCATCTTCAAGCCTGTTGGAATTTTTAAAAAGTGCACCTCTGAGATACAAGATTCACTTTTCACTCAAGAAGATGAAAAACCAAGACTTTTCAGTGCAGCAGCAGCAGCTCTCACACTGAACCCGCTGAATCTTTGAGACAACTGTCAGGGGCTTTTCAGGAGGTAAGTAACTTGGGTAACTTTGAGATAGAGAGTTGTTTGACATGTCAGCTTTTGAGTGGAATATATAAATGAGCAATGTCCTGTTAAGGGAGCATAAACAAGACAGCAGAACGATAAATAAGTCTTGATGCCATTATCTTGTGTTTCACTCCTCATATGCTTCATCATCTCGAGCTGAGTTTCTGACACATCCCAGTGAGAAATCATCTCCTCCTGCCGACTCGGTGAGTGGCAACTAAATCTAAGCAGTCATTCATAGCTTATCACAGCTCTGATTCTTTATACCTCAAGGCATTTTTTTTTTTAGCTTTAAGGAGTTAAAACAAGTTAGCAGTTTAAAGGAACTGGTGGCCCTACAGTATTTTACTTGTCCTTTAATGTTTTTTTTTCCCTAAATTCATTCAACCACCCGAGTTTAAGCAAAACCTCAATGTGATTGAAAGCCGTAGTCCCGTGATACCTCTGGGGTGAGTACTCTGGGCTGAATGAAATTAAAATGATTGAAAGGGTTTCTTTGGACCTGTTCTCTTAAGTATAATCAGAGTCACTTATCATATCTGTCTCCTTTCCTATCCCTTCTTTCATTTAAGCTCACAAGAATGGCTCCCAGTACAATAATTTGTAACTGTATAATGTGCCTGCTCTTGTAGCAGTCTCTTTTGTAATATCCTGATCACAGTAGCCTCACTCGTGATCACGACTGTAATGCCATAGTTAATGTTATTCTCGGGGGGTTAAAAGTTGCTTTAAATGCCTACGGTATTATGTAGCCAAAAGGCGAGGAGAATAAATCATGCTATCACAATATGAGTTAAATTCTGGTGTTTCTGGGTTGAATATCAAATAGTGTTAAATGGAAAGCTAGTGCACTACAGGGGACAATCACTTGTTCGAACCACAAAAATAGCTCCCTTGATTTGGGATTCAACCTTGCGTTAAAAGCTTGAGTTACCTTTTTAGCTTGTGTTAGCCGTAAATAAGACAACATGAATGGTTCAGAGTCAATTTGTAACGAACTGTGTTGTTTGAAATGACATAACATTATGTCAGATGTATTTACTTGCTTTATGTGCTTCTGCGACTGGTTTGGGATGTTGAGTTTTGGCAGGCAGCTGCTCTCCCCTCTTTCTATTATTGTGGACCATACCGACCTACTTTCACCCATGCTGCAGCCGGCAGTAAGTGTAATTAACTATTGTTAGAACATCTGTGTGGAGTGAACATCCCAGTGCTGTTATATTCTACATTATTTATATGAGTGCTTTTCCTATTTGCTCTGAATTTTAATGAAATAAGTAAAAGTTCCCTTTGATATTACTAATAACGTACGAGAAGAAACACCATTTTCATTACGGGATACAATCATCCAGTCTCTGCTTCAACTGTTCCCAGACGTGCTCCATGATGTTCAGGTCAGGGGACATTGATGTCCATACCATATGAGGCACTCCAACTTTCTGAAGTCGAGCTGTGACAATTCTGCCACGATGTGGTGGAGCATTATCATCCATGAACAGAAAGTTGGGGGTGTGCTGGCGGAATTGGAGGATGATGATGGGTTCTCTGATGTCTCTGAGGTAAGAACGTGCATGGACTGACCCATCTACAATAACCAAATCTGTTTTCCGCTGACTGGTGATGCCTGCCCAGACTGTTGCACATGCACATGTTGACCTCAGCGTATCGCTCACCTTGCCTTCTCTAACAACGGTGAAGACCATAATTTCTGTGCAAGGTGAACCTGACACTCATCAGTGAACAGGACGGTAGACCACTGCTGCATTGTCCAGGTCACATGGCCTTCTGCCCACTGCAAACGTTCACGGCGGTGTCTTGGTGTCAGTGGAGTCACCTGCAACGGTCGTCTGGCATTCAAGCCAAAGTGGTGGAGTCGGTTGTGAATGGTTTGTCTGGAAACCCTAGTACCCCTCACATCTCAAGCCTGCAGCTGTGTGGCAGTCTATCAGCCCAATACAATTGCCTCCCTATCCCAAAAATGTCTGAAGTGAAACAAACACTGTATGTTTGACATCCACTGAGTCTCTCACAATATCCCTAACTTATTATGAGTAGTGTATATCAACACTTATTGAATGTCTCTTGTCCAATCAGATTACTCAGTTTGAACTAACTGTTATACAAATTATAAATATTTACTTTCACACACAAAATTACAAAAGCGACCATGGGACTGAAGTCGAAGTAACATACACATAGCAATGACACATGACAGGTGAAATATTTTCTAATAATAAGGCAACTTACCTTAAAGGAAACTTTTTAGTAATGTTATAATTTTTATCCATTTATGGTTTATTTGTGTCTACATCACAAGGTCCTGACATTACTTCTGTCATTTCCTCCTGATCCTCTCTCTTATTCTCTAGCTTTTAAAGTAAATGAACCGAAAAACTAAGCTTGTCCTGTTACTTACTGTAGAAACTAGTAAGCTTAGAATCCTCTATATTGAACATTCCCTCATGCCAGGAAATATATAAAGCCTGACACTAGAGCCTCCTTCTATAAATAGACAGCTTCACCAGATCTGTGTCTATGGGCATATTCTTGATTTGCAATTAATTTAATTAACTTTTGTGAGTTAATCTGAAACAACAACAAATGTATTAGAACATTAGTATCACAGGTAAGAGGTGAGGTTGCAAGTGCAAGCAAGTGTAGAAACTGAGATTGCAAAACTAGAGAAAAGCAATAGGATGAACATAACAGCTGAAGGACAAAAAAATTATGAAAACAAAACTTTAATAGATAACTAAGTCAATAAATATAATCCAGGTTGTACACAAAGTCTATAGTTAGCTCCTGGCGGCGTAGCCACCAAAGCCGGCGTGAGGTCCAAGACAGTAATTCAGGAGCCTTTTGGCCTCTTGTGGGATTTTGGCTAGGGCGGTCTTTGTTGACACATTGACCTCAATTGGGAATGCAGCTGTGGAGGTTGCCATGATGACCTCAACTGGGAGTAGGGCTGTGGAGGTCAATGTGATGCTAGACTGTGGAGATCACCATGTTGGGGAATTTTAATGGGGTCATACAAAGCGGGATGTCCTGGGGCCAGTGCTGGGGAAAATTGTGCCGACTGCTGGCATTGAAATCCCAGCGCCAGGCAGCTACATCCTCTTTGTGGGCTAGAAGTCTGTCATTATTAGGAATTAGTGAGGCTGCAAGTGCAGGCTTCTGTTTATGAAAGATTGTGGCACATACAAAGAGAACCAGGAACAAGGACTAAGCTAGCAACTGGGATTGTAATCTAGACACAAAAAAGAACAATTGAAAACAGACTAAAATAAGAAACAAAAACAAAAATTATGCACATGACACCTGATGCATTCTGGGAGGTGTAGTGTCCATCCCTGACAATTAATAGTGAACACTTCATTCAGTAGCATTGTAGAAAAAATATATATATATATATTTAGTATATAAT
This sequence comes from Clarias macrocephalus, assembly GCA_011419295.1. Lineage (NCBI taxonomy): Eukaryota > Metazoa > Chordata > Actinopteri > Siluriformes > Clariidae > Clarias > Clarias macrocephalus. The sequence continues at coordinate 166,150 of JAAGKR010000311.1, read as the reverse complement.
ATCACTCACTCACTCATCATCTATACCGCTTAATCCTGTATTCAGGGTCACAGGGGGCCTGGAGCCTATCCCAGGAGACTTAGGGCACATGGCAGGGTACACCCTGGACAGGGTGCCAATCCATCGCAGGGCACAGACACTCACTCATTCACACACTATGGACAATTTGGGAATGCCAATTAGCCTAACCTACATGTCTTTGGACTGTGGGAGGAAACCCACCAACCATGAGGAGAACATGCAAACTCCATGCACACAGAGACGGGAATCGAGCCTGGCCGGGGATCGAACCCGGACCCTGGCGGTGCAAGGTGACAGTGCTAACCACTACACCACCGCGCCGCCTTAGTATATAACATATCAAATAAAATGTACTTTGATAATTGTTCATAATATTAAGGTCTAAAACATGACGTTTCCCAATCCTCAATTTTTATAGTACATTATTTGCTTGTTTTTAACTGTGCAAACTGTGTGTCTCTGCATGTTTAAGCTAGGAAGTAGCATAATTAATCTACAGGAGAATGTGACAAAGCATTGCTTTAGTTCATCACCACCTAATTAATCATGTTCATGAGAGAAGAGATTAAATCAGAGGACATCACATCACGTGTCCTCATTCATCTGAGGTTATGCGCCAGAAGTGTAGTGACTGCTGCAAGCAGTCAGTGGAACAAACTTCAAAATACATTTGTAATTCGTTCAGTACAGAAACCAAGTATTTTGCGTTATTGTTTCAATAACATATATTAATATAATCTCCACTTTCTTAATCTGCACTCAATAAGTGTTTGGATTAAAATCTAATCAATGGTGCCATTGAAATTTATATCAAACTGTTAAGACTTTAATCAGACTCAGCTTTGCATTTTACAGTATGTATTAAATATATGCATTGTTTTATATGTTAAAAATATTATATGTTACTAGAATATAGTTAGATATATAGAGTGTTGCTGCTGTCTCACAACTCCAGGTTCACATGATTAAATTATGAGGTTGGGTTAGTGTGTGCAGAGCTGGACAAGCTCACCCTGTGCCCACATGGGTTTCATAACAACAAGGCAGGTGAACTGAGTATTGGGATACTCGCGTGCACATTTACATCAATCACCAAATACAGCACTCTACAGGGAGCTCACCATCATCCCAATCCACTGCTGCTTCTCACTGAACATGAGTTTACCACATCAAAAGCTCCTGCTGTCTATAAATCCTGCCTTTGTGGTCTTGGATTGACTACAATTTCAGACATCTGGTGACCTAAGCAATCATAGATGATTTTTAATTCTTTTAAGAGTTTATCTGTATAATTTTTAGAGTTTATCGCACTCCTTCTTTTAATACTAGAATGGTACCAGTGCTCTAAACTGCATTTGGAAACACTTAAATATTTTTTATTGATCTAAAAAAAATAAGAAAATAAAAAAAGAAATGCCTGGCACTGATGATTTCACTTCATTGTTCCTGATGCACAGTGATTTCAGCCTGTTTAGGCTGGGGTATATCTCATCTATATAACGAGTATATGTTTAAAATTCGAACACATAACGCCTCAAAACGTAAATCATTCTGCAATGAGGGGGCTCTTGCTTTCACCTATGTGTCTTCATGGCCCTGTCACTACCTCTGCTCCTGGCTTAAGAACGTGACAATGACCTCCGCTTCCGTCTCTTTTCCTTTTTATAAAGAACTCGAGGTCGCAATATTCCCGCCTTGAACCGCGGCTGTATAAAAAGGGTTAGATATTCCTCTCACATATGCCCAGTGCTCCTGGGGGAGACTCTGAATTCAACATGACCCTGACCAGGATAAAATGCTTGCTACAAATGAATAAATAAATAAATCAATGTGTCCGTGTGTATGACATTTTATATGTTTATTTAAAGCACAGACTGTAGAGTCTATTTCTTACTCTTGTTCATATTCCCGGAAGATATTCACTCCTATCAGGCTTTATTTGTGTTTCAAGTTTTTTTCTCCCCAAAAGACACATCAATCTGCACTTTAAACTGCTGTATCTGCAGATCACTTTTATTATGCATATTACAGTATTTTACTGTATGGGTGCTGTTCTTCAGATGTTTTTCCCTTCTAAAAAAAATTCAGTAACAAAAACACTTTGTGAATGCAAAAAACACACCTCTACACAAGTGTGATACGAGCTACAGATGAAAGCTTCACACTTTTCCCCAATGACACTTTCCTGGCAATTTGAAGGGGGAAAAAACTTAATCACGCTCTAAAGATGTGTCTGATTTTTCTGAGCTTAAGCACTGGTTAGAACTCCAAAGCTTTGTGCTGGACTACACTGCCTTATATAACTATCTCTTAATAAACAAATGGGATTGTCAGAAACACAAATGAGGTTGCATCATTTTATATAACAGGAGCTTCATGAGTGGGGAGACACAATGCAAATCAACCGTCCTAAGCAGAGAAGTCGCTTATTAAGTGCAAAAAAAGTCAAGATAAGGACCAAATGGACCAAATGAAAAACATCATGGAAAGCATTTGGTACTTCTGCTTGTAACAAGACGAGTACAGAACTTAGTCAGAATAATTCTAAACCATACAAGAAAGCCTGTAAGCCATAGTGGAAACGGAGAAAGAGAGGAAGTGAGACGTGCCTCAGCCACATGAGATTACTCATAGTCTCCACTTCTGTCCTGCTGAGTGGAAAGCGCTCCTAGTGCAAGAACTGACAGGCCTCATGCTGCAACATCTGTAAGTGAATGCAACATCTGCGGCCTGATATCTCTATGAGCTGACAACTGTACTTCACTTCAAGTACAGTTTTTCTCTTGCCTATTTTTAAATAAATACCTGTCATTGCTTCAAATGATGAGCTAAAGAAGCATTGTCACAGTGGATTTTTGTGAATCAGGATATAAATAATGGGGTACTTTGGAAAGATGTGTCTATTAATTATCATCGTGAGATCCCTTGTGTTAGCAACAGAACACAAATGAAACAGATAATCTATTAGAAAGCATCCGTTTGACCATTCAAAGTCGAAAATAGAACTGAAAACCAGAGGGAGAAGAGCCAATGGGAAAACTATAAGCAGTGAGATGAGCAATAACCACCGAGCAGAGAGAGAAAGTGGGGAAAAGGGAGATATTACAGAGATAGAATTCCAAGGAGAGCTTTTTTTTCTGTAAAGTCAATCACAACACACCAGAGTTTGTTAACTACCAACTGCCTCAGGTAGCGGTTGATGAGGGAAGCAATAAGTTTTCTCAGTTGGTAGAAATGCACCTGCTTCCAGGAGCACAGAACACGATCATCATTTACAGCAAACATGGTCCAACATGTGGCACACCTTGTAACTGACATCCCTTTTAAAGGTTTTGTCAAAGGTAATATATAGATTTTATGCACAGTCAAGCAGTTGCAAGGAAATAAGGTTCACTAGTTTTATTTTCCAAGCTATTAATAACTAATACATTACATAAACCACATCAACAGTACCTTGAAAACCTTTACTATATTACAAACATTTTTAATTTGCTCATCTGCCACACATGCCCCTCTGTACGTTATTACTATAGAAGCGATAATGTATCAGAATTAGCATATTAATATAAATCTTGCAGCCTGAACTAGCATCATACCTGTTGTTATAGAACATTAATCAAGGAAACGTCAGCAAACAGGCTTCAACAGTTCAACGCCAACGTTGTACAATTTACTGTATAACAGGCGCCTGTGATAGAATTATATGATCATTTCTACACAGATATTCCAGAGCCTTGATATCTACTGACATTTAATCTGATTATATTATATTAACAGACCTGACAATTTCTCACAAGCTATTTAATATCATCAAGTATTCTAATACGAGTTATCACATGCAAATATGAAAAACATATTAATTTGGACTGATTTGTGCAGGTGTTTTGAAGTCCCCCGTCTTCTCATAACTCCATGCTTGTCTTATAAATCTGGAATGGCTTGAGTAATATGAAACGATTAAATTTCAGTGCATGTTTGACTTGCTAACATTAGACATGCTTATATCAAATATTAGTGCTTGTTGTACTTCTTCTTTCAGCTGCTCCAGTTAGGGGTTGCCACAGTGGATCACCTGATCCACAGACGTGATTTGGCGAAGGTTTTACCACCCTCCCTTTTGCCCTTCCTCACACAAACTTGTGTACTCATAGTCCCAGTGTACCAATGGGGCTGTTTAACATTAGCTAACTGTATTTATCAGGAATGCGCCAAAACAGACTTAGCCAAGAATGATGAAATTTCGGTTTTCAGACAAAAGTGAAATATGGGTGAATCTTCAGACTTGCCCTATACAAATTACACACATCTAACACTTCATTGTAATCCTTAACACGTTACAAATTTTGTTGACAGTGATGACATTAGAAAGTGCTATGCTAGTCACTTCACAAGCTAAAAAAACTATGAGCAGCAGTGAGACTGTCAGTCATGTGGACCTTAGATAAGCAATTTGTACATGGATTATAGCAAAAATGTACTGTTATGTTTTTTTGGTTTGTTTCTTTCTTTGTGTGTGTGAGTGTTTTTTTTAACTGTTTACTGTGCATTCCTGCAGAATCACCATCCACCTGAGATGTAGCAATTGCTGCCACTGGCAAACAGTGCCAACTGCACAGCTGATAATATTCTTATTCTTACAGCTATTCTTATGAAATGCAGGAAATGCTTGTTTTCCTGTCTTCTCTGGGCCACAAGTTGTGAGCAGGGAAAAAAAAAATCATATCACATAGAGCTAGCGGCTACATCTGCCAGTCCAGGTTTAGCTGATATTTTTCCACACAGGACTATCAGGCATGAAAGTCGAAACCGCAATAATAAAAATTACTAACTCGTACAATACTCAATGTTGAAAGAAGGAGAAAAGAGAAGAAAAAACGTGGAGTAGGAGGTAGAGCATGAGGAAGGTTCTGTCCCAAGGAGATAAACATTCTTGAATAGAATTCAATTCCCACTTGTTGACCATGTACTCACTTGTCGATTTGAGTATAAGGAAGACTGGCATTTTCCTCCAACGTTTTCCGAGAATACTGCATGTGATATAAACAACAACGGTCTGGCTGAATAAAAATGAGACGAAGGAGCTTGTATAGCGCATTTCATTATAAAATATAGTTTTCAACTATCATGAACATTTTAGACTATTTTATGTTTTATTCATGTTTTTTTATATATATATTTTATTCAGTAATTGTGCATTCGTTTATTCGTTCATACATCCATTCAGTTATTCTATTTAAAATCTGCAAGCAAGAAATAATCAGAATCAGCAAATAATTCATGTCAGGTCTATGCAACTTTCTCTAGTAACAAAATGCAACCGTGCACACTCTGGTCACTGGACAGGTGCTCTTGGCATGGTGATGTGAATATTTTAACTTAAAATTGTACGCACAATTGTGTTCACAATATGGTTTTAAGAAACCTGTTGGAGCTTTTAAGAGACAAGACACTATTTTGCCCTTGTGCATGAATGCAGCAAGATCAAAGCACAAATCCAAGTAATACATATAGCACTACACATTTGTTCGCAATGCCATTACTCCTACCAACAAGAAGATTGATGTGCAGTCTTATGCACACTTTCTTTTTGCCTTGTATTCCTAGAAGAATATTTCACACACAGCAATTAATAGGAAACCTTTCTTGTGTCTCCAAATTACCTAAAACTTGCACGTGTCAATTTCCTCCTTAAATATCCACTGGTTACTGTAAAATCTTCTGATTGCAGTGTCTGCAATCAGAAGGTTTACATGACGTTGTGTTAGTCTGATTAATTGTGTTAATCTGAGTAAAATATTACAATTAAAACACATGCACACATGTTAGTCCAACTCAAATCATAAAAATCTGACTTCTCAAAGTCAGACTAGCACACACAGATAATGCGGTTGGGAGTCGAGCTACTCCTGCACATATAGTATACTGTAACAATCAGACCCAGAACTCTGCCTAGCCGCTCTGACATGCTTAACAGTTCCCGGCCCAGGCTTTGATCCAGAAGTCAAACAAAATGTATAACAGAAGAAGAAGGACCGGCTAACAATACTGTGGTGTTATCTGCATTTCAATAATAATCGCAGTTTTATAATAATAATAATCTCATTTGTACCAAAAAGTAAAGCACACACCATGTATGAAATGTAAAGAAATGTAAAGAAAGTTGGGCATGTTTCCAGTGCTCTATGTGCTACAAGTTTGCTGTTAGCTAACTTTTTTTTTTTCGATTGTTAGGTATGTGACTTAATCCGTCAACCGGGAAAAGGTCCAATACTAATAAGCTTAAGAAGGGCATATTGCAACTTATCGTAGTGCAGTTGAACATACTTTGGTCAATAAATTGATTCCATTCCTGTGTTTGTATAATTGGACAAGGACATCAGTCCACTTAAATGGCTTAGTCGAGCTAGAAACATAGGTCTGATCTTGCTGTTTATTTCCGCTGTCTAATTTAAATCAGTTTCAAACTGTTATTACTATTATCATGAATTTGTAGTTAACCTATACCTATGAGCCTTAGGGCTCTTGTTAACACGATTGTGTTTGTATACTGGCACTTTGTTGCTTGTGATGTCATATTTTAACACGCTATCCAAAAGGTGGATGTTCCACTCAAAATCAGCTGCAGGACATTCGGTCCGAAAATGTGCACGCATTACTGTCTCCCAATACCTCTCTTAGCATAAAGACGGGTTAATATGATATTGAAATGAATTAATATTATGTTCCATTTCTTTCTTCGATTTAAGCTCAAATTAAATTATCTTTGGATTTATTTCACTCCACTTGAACACAAAAAGGTCACTTCATCTGAATACTGAGCATATACAACAGGCTTAATTATTTAGACATAATATATAGGAACAAATAATTCAAAAGTATTTATTAAAGGCCAATTTATGCTGAGAGGTTTTTATGATGTGTCTTTTAGTAGTGCATTAGCTTCTGTTTTAAGGAGCTCTGAGATGCACTGCAAATTGCAAATCCATTTTTTTAAATCATATTGTGCTTCATGCTTATTTGGACTAATTGTATTATTTTGCAAGAAAGATTTTTGTTCCTATACGAACCATGTGAAATAGCATTGGCTGCTTCTAATGCTTTGTATCTTTGAGAGATAAGGCTAAAATAAACATATAAGATACTTTTCAAACTTGAGTGGTCCTCTCTAGAAATGAGTCTACCCTTTACCTTAGCTATTCTCAACAACACTCCTCTTTGAAAATATATTGCTTTGTGTAGTGCTATTCTTCCAAACTAGCTAAAGTGGATGGAAAATTATGAGATGCATAAACAACCTGAAAACTGAAAACATGTCCTGTTTTAATAAAAATCTTAAATTGAAACTGAACGCAATAACACACATTTGCAACTGCTATCGAGGCCGGGAACCATTTCTTAAACGTTTACAGTGCATGAGCCATCACAGGAATTTATACCCAAAGAACTCATAGAATCACCCATGTAAGATTCTTAGTCACATAGCAAATGTTCAGTTCAGTGTGAGGATATATGTGAGCTCATACGATGCAAAAAATGAAACACACAGAAGAAGTTATCATACACAAATGAGATGAAAAGAACATAAAAAGATGGGAAATGGCACCCAGCAGAATAGCCTGTTCTCAGATGATGTATTACTGTTCTCTCTTACGCTTGGTGAACACTTTAAAAGAACACTTCAGGTGCTTTTAACCTAAACTCTATTTACCACAACTGTATTGTATGTTTCACTACAACAAGCAGTAATTTCAGACAGTTTCCTGCTTGGAGAAGAATCAATTCTCAATTCTATCAGTAAATACACCTGGCCAAAAAGTCACCACTTGGATTGAAATAAACAAATACTTTGAATACCTTTGGGATAATTATTGCAGTGATTAATATGTTTTAGCTGGCAACAATTCTTTTAACGCTATCTGATGCAAGGAGTAGCTTCTAATTCCTTTATTCAACCATGTTGGAAGATGTATCCCATGGTCATGGGAAAATGTCACTGTATTTTAGAAGGGTTCGAATTAATTAATTAATACCACATTAAAATGGAATTGGGTTAAGAACTGTCCAATACATTATATAAAACCTGGAAAGATGGGGGGAAGTCATCAACTTTATGTTTGTTAAGATCTAGAGATGTTCCACTTGGGCAGGTCTAGGCTCAGCAATGTTAGGGGCGATAACATGAAGTCAGCTGCCTACTTTAATGTACTGAATAACCAGTTATCCCATCAATGCATCTTTCCTTACTGAATGGTATAGGCATATTCCATTACTCAATTTGTAAAAAAGTCATACAACACTCACTCACTTACTCACCTGGACACTAGAAAGGGGAATTATGCTCTTTGTCGATTATAGCTCAGCATTTAACAATATAATTCCCCTCCCCTCTGAGCACCAAGATGGAGCACCTTGGACTACTATCTCTGTGTCAGTGGATCTCCAATTTCCTAACTGGCAGACCACAGGCAGTAAGGATGGGCAGACATATCTCAGCCTCCCTCACCCTCAGCACTGGAACCCCCCAGGTTTGTGCTCTGACCCTGCTGTACTCATTGTACACATACGACTGCATGCCTTCTAAAAACTCTATCATGTTCATCATCAGGTTTGCTGACGGCATTGTTGTGGTGGGACTAATCTATGACAAAAATGAGACGGCCTGCCTGAAGGAGATTAGAAATCTGGAGACCTGGTGCCAGAGGAACAACCTCCTCTTTAAGTCAGCAAGACAAAGATAGTGGACTTCAGCAAAAAGCAGGAGAGGAACTACCAGACCCCTGTCATCAAAGAGAGCCCAGTGGAGAGTGGACAGCATCAGATACCACTGTGTTTACATCACGCAGGAACTGTCATTGTCCTGTCACATCAACACCATGGTAAAAAGGCCCAGCAGCATCTCTACCACCTCACACACTTGAAAGACTGTAGACTGCCCTCTAAGATGCTTAGGAACTTTTACTCCTGCACCATAGAGAGCATCCTGACAGGAAACAACGCAACCTGGTTTGAGAACAGCACCATGCAGGACAGACGAGCTCTTCAGAGGGTGGTGCGATCAGCTGAGGGCATCATCCATACCAAGCTCCCTGACCTGCACTCAATCTACAACAAGCGATGCTGGACCAAGGCCAGGAAGATCGTGAAGGACCTCAGCCACACTAGCAATGGACTGTTCTCTCTGTTGTGGTCAGGAAAGCACCTCTGCTCCCTGAAGGCCAACACAGAATGACGAAGGAGAAGCTTCTTCCTGCAGGCCATACAAGCTGTTAACCAGAACTCCACATAGGACTCAACTGAAAGGACTTGCTATTTTTCCTTCACACGTGTTGGAGCACACCAAAAATCAATCACTGATGTGATTTCCTACTGAAAGCTAGGGATGGAATGAGCTAGAGTAATTCAACCACATAAATACAGTTACAGTTTTCTTTTCCATCCATTTCTTTTCCAATCTCTTTAATCTCCTAAACGACAAAATCTGGAGAGGAAAAGGTTAGTGCTACCATCAGTCTTGTGTCATGCCAATAGTAAAGCATCCTGAGACCATTCATGTCATGCCCAAGAACACAGCCACGAATAAAGAATGGTATAAAAACATCCTCTGAGAGAAACTTCTACCAACCATCCAAGAACAGTTTGGTGAAAAACAATGGCTTGTCCAGGATGAGGGGCACCTTGCTATAAGGCAAAAGTCATAACTTAGTGGCTAGGGGAACAAACTCACCAGACCTTAATCCCATTTAGAACTTGTGGTCAATCCTCAAAAGACAGGTGCAAAACCAATAAAGTCTGGTAATTCTAAGCATTGATTATGTAGGAATTGGCAGTCAGAATGTGGTGTAGAAGTTGAATGACAGCACGCCAGGGTGAATTACAGTGGTCTTGAAAAAAGTAGGGTCAACACTGCCAATAGACCCTTTGCATAGACTTAATGCAATTGTCAATAAAAGCTTTTGACACTTATGAAATGCTTGTTATTATACTTCTGTATACCATAGTAACATCTAAAAACACTGGAGCAGAAGAGCTTAAAATAAATAAATAAATAAATATATAAATACATAAGACTAAATATAACATTCCAGAATGTCTTTAAGAAAGCCATTGAAGTATTCTGGCACCAGAAGAGCCACAGATTTCGTCAGACACCATGACCTTGTACTTGCTTTTAATAAATGCAGAAATCATGCATTATTTGCTAAAATCATTCCAGCTAGCACTTGCCAGCATATAATTCACAGTTGGCTTTTCTCCTAGGACTAAAGTGGGCCATTGTCACGGATCAACATCAGCAGACATCTAGACAACAAAAGCTGCAGCCATTGTGCCACCAGCATTGCAGACAACCCCTCACACTCAACTCTTTAGCAAAAGATTCACAAGTACTCATGCCACCAAACTTTGCAACAGCTTCTTCCCTGAGGCAGTCAGAGTACTCAACACACCGTGGCCCTTAAACACCCACCAGGACTAATCAACTGTACACCTGCAGTTTAAAATCACACAACTATTTCATAAACTACAGTATATTAAGCATTCAGATACATTATTAACATGCTGCTGTGAGATTTTTTTTTCCATAGCCATGCTTTTACTGGGACAGCTTTCCATTTAAAATGCTTGTTTACAGACTACTGTTTCTACTGGTTTCTAGTCATACGCTGCACAGCAATCCTTAACTCTTGTTCTGCTATGGCATATAATTCATCCAATATTGTTACGTTGTCCTGGCTAGTTAACATGTATTGTTGTGTGAATCTTTTTGCCTTGTTTATTTCTTATGTATTTTGTACTTACAAGTACTGATAAACTGATCAAATCAAATGGCAATAAAACCCACTGTACTTGACACTTGAATAGAAAATTGATTAAGATGGTTGGCAAAATGTCTAGACAAGGTTGTGTCTTTCAAATGAACGAAATACCATAGTCTATTTTGTGCGCTTTGCTCCACATGCACTTTACCTAATAGTAGCGGGGTCTATACAAGTTAAATCACTTTGCAATGTGATTGTGCAACGTAGTTCATAAAACCTTTGGAAAAGTTGGCTGTATGCACACATTTATAGCAATAAAGCAATATCGCCCCTCCTTACAATCAGTTCTAACAGGTGAGCCTAATTAAATGAAACAGTTATAACTCTAGATTATTTGCATAGGCTTTACAGATCCCTTCAGGGGAAGGTTGTGGGGCTGGTGAGCAATAATGGGGACACTTCATAATAAGTAGCAGTAGTCTTTTGTAGACAAATTTCTGCTTAAAAACATGGTGTTTGTTGGCCAGTCAGCTTTCATCAGTCATTTTATGAGCAATTCTCACGAAACTTGAATGGCACATCAACAATGATGCATTGTCTAAGGACTAAGGGGTGGACAAAGGGGTGGTGGGAATTTGGTGATAGAGGTTGTTTAGTAAATAAGTATAATTACACTGAAAACCCGAATGAATTAAATGAACTTAACCTATTGCGTAAACTCTTTCCCTCAACTGAATTGAGTAATGGATTTTCCAAAACTTGTATATTTACGTTCACTTAACTTGGTGCTCATGTAGACTGTACTTAAATTATTAAGTTCATCGAACTTGGCATTTTATAAAGTGCACTTAAACTATTAAGTCTACTTACTTGTATATTTAAGTCAACTCAACTTGAAATTTAATCTCACTTACACACTCTACGAGCAATTTGGGAACATCAATTAAACTAACCTACATGTCTTTGGACTGCGGGAGGAAACTCTTCAAGCATGGGGAGAACATGCAAACAGAGACTGAAATCGATCCTGGCCAAGAATCGAAACCAGACCCTGGAGGTGTATGACGACAGTGCTAACCACTACACCACTATGTTGCCTTAAAATTAAACTGAAATGTAAAATTAATTATAAATTTAATTGACTATGTTCTTACTACTTTTAACTGTTACAGCTTTGTGCGATCATGAATAAAACATACTGAACAACATATTGAATGCATTTATTGTGCAAAATTAAACAATATTATTTCTCAATCATATCTTCACAAACATAATGAAAATATCGTTAATTAATAGCGATGCTGGCAAAGTTTGACCGGGAAAAACATTACTAACTGATACCAAGTAGCTAATGTTCTTTGTAATGTAGTGTAACATGTCTTTGGAAAATTTGACAATAATGAATATTTTGAAAAAAAAAAAGGCTGGTTTGTCCTGTGTTATAAAAATGTATTATTACATTATTAGTACTATTTTTAAAGTTTAAACTTTACTTACTGAAATTTAAATGGCGAACGACGACAAGCTTAAATCCAGAACTTTGAGGTTTCAGCAATAGCCATTAAGGACCGCATTTTGTAATTATCCACCAATCAGTGTATTAGTTCTCTTGTTGCCAGGCAGAACTTAAATAGTATAGTTAAGTAATTTGAAGGTAAGCAAGTTAAACTAACTTATATTTTTGAGTTATGGGTAGAAAATACTAAATTTCAAGTAATATCTCATCAAGATTACTTGATTGTTTAAGTAATGATTGCATTAGGGTTTACAGTGTAGGTAAGAAATATATAGTTTTGAGAATGTACAACAGAATATTAAAGTTCATTTTTTAAACTCTGTATTGCCTTCTAACACCTAGAAATAACAACATTCAATTTCTCATTAGGCTAAGTTGACAATTTGCTTTGTAACACACTGCAAGTTTTGCAGCAAATTTTATATCTAGTTTCAGATGAATATCATATTTTGAACTTTTTTCTGGAAGCTATTTCAGTTTCAAACTCACAGTAACTTAAAAAAAGCACACCTTAACTCTGATTTGCATATTGCTTCTTCCCCATAATTCACTGAGTTCCTTGTAAATAACTTGCAATACATCCACTAACTGCGCACACAACTTGTCTGATTGCATATGCAAATTAGTACTCATTATTTGGGATGTTAGTGAATGATGGCCTAAGTGTTTTATTTTGGTATGTGATGGTCCTTCTCACAATCAAAAAAAAGGTACCCACCTGGTTCGTTGTGCCAAAGCAGCCTTGTGTCTAAGTACTTTTGATTACATGAAGAGCTCTTAAGCTGGCACTAACATGTCAGCCTTACTTTCCATTTCACGTTGGGCACAGCCTCCCTCCCACTCCCACTCCCACACACTATGGCCTTTGCAGTTTGTGGTAAAACACCTCTTGTGAGATCTTCTCACAAGATCTGTTCTCCATTCCAGAGCCATTATACTATATATCCTGAAGGTGAACTGCAACACCTTATTAAGTAAACCGAGATAGATGCTAATGTAGAAGTTTGAATGTTGAGTTTGACAGAATGGAAATAACCTAGTCTAGAACTGCCATGGAAACACAGATTTATTTTTTTTATCCTCATTTACTAGCAATTGGGCTATATGGTTCTTTGATCTTGGACATTATTTTCTTAAATCAAATAGGAACATTATTTTAGAATGGCTGTCTAATATATTTCAAAATATAACAAAGCAATTAGACGTTGCATAACATCATAAATGGGAATATCATTCTACATTGAGACCGGGTTTGTATAAAAGCTCTATAGTAGATTTTTCTTCTAATAAAGAAACAAATACATTGATGAAAATCCCTAGGAACAAATAACATCCGGCGTTTAAAGTTCCTTAGACAACCTTCCATTGCTTTGCTTTCACACTGCATTGTGTGACTTGATTTCCTCTGATGATGCAACCTGAAGAAAGAGTAAAATGCACTTGAAAAGTAGGCCATCACTCTACATCCCTGACAGAATTTAGATTTTTGCCAGGTGACAATGCATATTGTCTAAACAGCTGGCCAACCTCAATAACATGAGCAAGAACAGGAAAAGCGAGGATCCCCATGGGGAGCGTACCTTATGATCCATGTCTAACATGTTGGAGTCGAACAGAAGATGTTACAGTACCTACGGCTGTTATGGCTATTCGGGTAAGTGGCACAGCACTGCTTGTAGCACTCCTGATCCTGCTCATCACCTATCAAGATTATAATGAGTTGGATCAGGTATACTGGGAATAAGGTAAGCTCATAATTGTACAGGTCAGTTGAGAACCAATGATGTAGAAGCATCACTGACAGTGCCAATGTGCAGTGTACCAAGAGCTCAATTACACCCTTCGGTTTAGGTCAAATGGGACGCAGACAGATGAGACCAACTTCATTTATTAACGAAGAGGCATGAACTCACCTTTAACTATTAACTTTGTTTCTGGTATCGTGCTTGACTGAGTTCACTTATGATATTTGTCCATTGGAGATGATTTCACACTGCTAACAGATGTATTTGATAAGAGAATAGTGTTAACCCTTATTTACAATCAACTCCTGGTCTCCCCAAGGTTTTCCATGTGAAGATACACAAAATGCCCATAAACAAGATTTACCAAAGCTATGGCCATTTGTTGCAAAATAACATATTATTGTATGGGGCATTTCTACGTACAACATTGTAAAAGTGTCAAGTACAACTAAATGTTTAAGTAAATGTATAAATTTATACCACAGTAGAGTTGAATGCACTAATCTGATTGGTCAGATGATGCTCAGAAATTTCCAGTTGTTACATGAATGATGTGCAAGTTCAACTAAGCTATTGTTTCAATCGTAACAGCTCATACACAGGAACTGGTACAGTGGATGCTTCCCATAATCTCAGACTAGTAATGAACAAATGTAACAAAGCGAAACATATGAATCTGTGATGTGGTGATATTATTTTAGTAGACACTTTTATGGAAGCACTCTTGGATGTAAGCACTTTGTAATAGTTTTGGTGCATGCATAGTTTATGAGAGAGAGAGAGAGAGAGAGAGAGAGAGAGAGAGAGAGAGAGAGACTGTTAAGGGAATGACTGTTTATCGTGGATTTAACATGAGTGAGAACTGGAAATAACAGCTGTTTCGTATACGTTCCACTACATTAAGTCTAACTATAAACCATTAAACTGTGTGAAGGTATAAAATGTATAGACCTGTGCAGATGTTTTATTTATTTATTTTTTTTGCTTCCAGTGAACCAGACTTTTAAAGTAGTCTTGAGGCTTCCTGGACGTTTTGGTTTTAATTTTTGGCATGTTTTTGACTCTCATTTTCATTCCAGTCCCTATACCTGACCATATTCAGAGGAATGTTTTTTTTTTGTTTGTTTGTTTGTTAACCCACATAGTGGCTATACATCATGTATAAAATGTAAAGCAAAAACCAGTGAGAAACTGGTGCAGATGGTGATAGATGATCAGGTTAGTGATTAGTATACTGGTGATGCTGAATTTTGATGGGTCAGAACAGACAAGAGGGGAAATGAGTTTGCTGCTGAGGTTGTTACATAACCAGCCAATTTTTTATTTGTATCTTTGGCCATTTTTGCAGCTTGACACAGTGTTTCCATTTCCTTAATTTAATCTCCATAATTTATCTTAATATAAAGAAATGAGGGGTGACTCAAGATTTTTGCCCAGTATTGTACATGGAACATTAAATCAAATCATATTGAATTATAATTTCCTTAAAGAACTACTAAATTAAAATGTTATTTTAATTATTCCATATACAGCATAATTTACTATGCTTGAAATTACACGGAAATTGTGATTCTATGCAGTTTTTTTACAAAGATATGTATTATATTTGTGGATAAAATTTTTATCAGACAAAACTTTACAATTTACTAGATTTATAATAGTAATAAGGTTTACTCTAAAGGGTTAAATACCATGGCAGCGTCTATTAGTTTCATATTACATATTTACCACAGCTTTGCAACTCAGATGCCAAAAGGATTTAAATAAAATCTTAAATAATAATAATAATAATAAAAACACTTATGGAAATCTCTTAATCAAACTGCCAGCCAAATCCGATATCCAGATTGGAATCAGATTGCTTTTATATAGTCTGAACAGTGAAAAACCCAGACTGAATCTGATTTGAACCACAAATCAGATTCAAATCAGATTCCTAAAGATGTATCTCAGCCTGGATGGTTTATCCACTCAAATAGGATTTTAACCTGTCCATTATGTCACTTGCAAAATGATGCTGAAGTTCAAGCCTACACGATCATATACGACATACACGACATAGATCAATGGTTGAAAAACAAGCGGGAATGCTGATATTGTCTTGTGCTGTGGAGTTGTTCTGCGCCATGACTACATGGCGATATGACCTGAAGGGTGAGATGTGATATCTCCATTTTTAACTGTCTTGTTGTTATCTGTCTGTTGTTATACGTCGCCAACATTTGACATCACACATTACCCATGCCTCCGGTGTCGTTACCATAGCAACCACTGGAGATAGGTTGACAATGTGTCAGATTTGAGCTGCCAGACTGAAAAAAATAACAAAAAAACAAATCCATTCTAATAATTTGAACAACAACGACAAAAAAAACAAAAGCATGGACAGTCAATCCTAAATTTTTAAAATTTTTAATGCCTGCAGTCTGAACGAGGCATTAAAAATCAAAATATATTTTTCATTCTATTTCCATTGTTTATAACCCTACTTTTCACATTACATAATTCACACAATTATTCTTAAGAAATTAACAGCAACCTGCCCAGACAATTTATAGCACACACAAATTAGCACAAATATTATTAAATTAAGCCCTAAATGGAGTGTTTTCTCCATTTACCATCAATAAATTAGGTTAAGTGTATGAAATCAAACAGAAAATATGGTATTTTTATCCAGTTAAAGCTGATGTAATGAGAGAAAATGTTGGTCACATATACTGTATCACTCAGTTTATTCTCTGTAGAGTGGAAGATGGATATCCACACAGCCATATGTACAGTATATACACAAATACAGCAACAATTGAAACATTTATTGTCATTGTTTTCTAGAACATTTCATTAGAAATAATTTTATTTACCATCTGTTCCTTTCAATTAAAATGTGTGTGTCAGGACACCTGCAGAGTCAGCCAGAAAGGAACTACGACTCCAGGCATGTGACACGTGTGGAATCAACATGGGGGTATAAGTAGAAATCATGAACAGTCAATCCTTGCTAGTTTCTTCAAAACTATACCAAGCACTTTGTCCTTCAATTTCCTTTCTATCCTTTCTATATATAATTTCTGCGTATGAACATTGTAACATTGTTTTGGATTGCCAAAATCCAAAACAATCCTTGATCCAAAATCTTTTGGTGTACTGTTTGCAAATTGAACGACCTACGCCTGTCCTTTTGACTACGATTTTGAATGACCAGGTCTTCCTACAGTATATAATGAACATACACTATATTTTGTGCAAAGTTAAAAAAAAGTTTGCCAATTTAAAAATTTAGGCCAAGCTTGGGCAAGTCATTTGGAGGACCAGGATGACTAGTTTGGTAAACACACCACTAAAGCACATCAAGGATATTTATACCTTGAGGAAGATGTTAAGTTAAAACTACTGTAAATACGTAATGATAATAATGTAACATTAGCTGCAAAGTCTGCACTGCTAGCAATGGCTGACCCAGTACCAAGAGAGAAGAAAACTTGGGTTTCTATAGCATGCTTTAAGGGTCCCGATCTAAAAAAAAATTCCATCATGTTGAGCCCCAAAATTCATTCAGAGTGCACCAAAGTCGAGGCTGAGGCAGCATAAATCCCAACCTGAAGTTGCTGACACTTGGTTATGTATTATTCATTCACTTTTATCAATCCCTGAGATGTACCGTGCCGGTTTAGAGTTGAATGGGAAGCGAAGCTCAGGAAAGTACATCACATCTCAGCTCCCTGACTGTATAGTGCACATCCTGTCACAAAGCTCTGCATCTAACAGCGACGCCATTTCACGGTCCTCACCTAAAAACAATTGCTCCTCTGATATATGCTACTAATGCAAAAAAAAAAAAAAGAAAAAAAAAGTCTAAATGCTACACACTTAGATTGCTTTTGTCACAGTTGAGACCGTCAGTCGAGCTGAAAAATTGCTTTTCTTTCTTCAAGTCATTTCCCCACATAAACTAACTTGTGCAAGGATTTTCGCTTCTCTCCGGAGAGCTGTCTGGAAATCACTTTTGACATTCAGAACTATGATGGTGGAAACTGTAAAATGCTCACTAAGTAATTAAGAGGCTTTTTCACTTGTGTCTGGAGCTGCAGTGGCATACTTGTCATCCCAGTCCCCCCAGGGGAACAAATAAACTTACAACCATCTTGACAAACGAAAGACGCAATGGCAATTCAATATGATTTAGTGAGAAATATTAGGGAAACACTGTTGTGGCAGGTCTCCACTTTTATTCTGTCTCATTGTGCCTTCGAGGGCTTTTTCAAAATCCGTTCTACCATCTGTTAAAGCAGCAGGGAAGATGTCACGAAAATGATAATTAATTAAATAATTAATCAATTATTTTTATTAATTTATTAATTAAAAAAAACAACATACTTATAAGTACTGACATTGCTGTGTTGAGGTCCCATTGTGCACTTCTCCTGCTTCATCAGCCTTCATCAACCACTTTATTCAGACCAACCGTACAACTACTCATGCAGTTATCCAACGCGTAAAATCATGCAAATTCAGGTCAAGAGCTTTGGGTAATTTTCACATTAAACTGCATAATGAGAAAAATGTGATCACACTGACTATGGCATGGTTGTTGGTGTTGTTTGATTTGATTTTATTTTATTTTTTCATAAAATGTGGAGTTTCACATATAACAGTTACCAGAGTTCACACAGAATTGAAGTTAGAGGCAGTTCTGTGGGTGAAAACTGTTGATGGTTTGAGTTGCCAGGAAGGATACAGTAACTCAAATAACAAGACTTTGCAACTATAGTGAGTAGAAAAGATAGTGAGCAGATCTTAGATGAGTCTGGTGGTGATAGTGTAATGGTGTGGGGATTGACACTGAGCTCCTTGATACCAGTAGAATCTATGCCATGAAGAATTGAGGCTATTTTAAGAGCAAAGAGAGTTCTATCCAGTATATATATATATATATATATATATATATATATATATATATATATATATATATATATATATATATGGTGTTTCCAATAAAGTGTTCATAGATAGATGGTATATTAGAAATTCCCTCAAGTACCTACTGTATATACTGTACATCACTGTAAAGCAGAAAGCTCTATCCCCTATTTAGAAAACTTGATCCTGTCAAGGGACTGGATTCATTCATAAATTCATTTATTCAATTATAAATTTAGTCTCAGAAAACAAATGATCATTACAATTGATCCAGAACCTACTCCAGAATCTGGGATTATACTAATGCTACACAATTAATCGCATAGAAATTGAAATGTGGCCCTGTGCAATTATTTTCTTGCGAAAGGCTGAGACTTATTAAAGGTAATAGATAAATTGTCAGGAATTTGTCAACATTGTTTTTTAATTTGTATAATTGTATCATTTTGTATCATTTTGAAGCGCTAAATAAATCTTTCCAAACATAATATGTTTGAATACAAAATGCCACATTTCATAGGTAATTATTGCAGTTTAAATTGCAATTGCAAAATGTGTCAAAAAATAATGATTTGATTATTTTAATCAATTCATGGAGCCCTAGAATATACC
This sequence comes from Clarias macrocephalus, assembly GCA_011419295.1. NCBI lineage: Eukaryota > Metazoa > Chordata > Actinopteri > Siluriformes > Clariidae > Clarias > Clarias macrocephalus. The sequence goes on along the minus strand of JAAGKR010000311.1, from coordinate 146,579 downwards.
CTTAATGCAATGCCAATGCACATGGCTCAAGCACATACTCGATCACACCTACAGTAAGACGACATACCATATGCAATTCCCAAGCCTAGGTTTTAAGACACAGAAAAAACATGCACATCTTCACATACCCAGTAACCCCATGTAAGGATCAACCCCCGGGGGTGTATTCACTGCACTGTCATGCAAGGTGGATTTAATTTGCAATAAAACCCCTTCTCCATCATCTCTTAAGAAATCATCTAACGTTCATGGGGAGCTTCCATTTCAGATCAATACTCAATCAAAGTCTTCATACCCTAAGGAAAACATGCCGTTTGCTTCAAGAGCAAAGCAATCCCATCAAATTCCTATAGTCGTGAACTCTCTAAAACAAGACATGAAGGACTCGTTTGGTTTATTTACGATAATCTCTTTGTTCAAACAAACTGCGCTGATGAAATCTAACAGAAGTGCTAGTAGGCATCGACCCCAAACAATCTCCAATAGGAATTTGGTGATGATGCTTGTCTTCACACTCCTTTAACATCCCATATACTGACTGAGTAGTTAAAGACAGGAAGAAGTGTTAGTAGGGTTGAGGGACTGCAGAGGGAGTAGGAGGATCTATGGGTAGAAGGAGGAGAGGACTGAAAAGCGATCTTGACAGCTATAGTTCTTTTTACGAGGCCTTTCTTTTAGCTGAGTGTCATATCTGACATCTGAACTGACACAGAAAAACTGTAAGTCTCAGCTTCTGAATTTTACTTTGTGACAACAGGCTCAGGTCTTGACTCTATACCCAGCTTGTTTGCTGTAAAAATACATTTAGAAGGATTTCTCCACTATTCAAAGATTCTCAGTGCTGTGTGATTCACTGAATGCATGAATTAGTGTGAACTTATGCAATCATTTTCTATATGTTCTCACTTCACTCCATCTCCAATATGAGCTCGAATTTCTTTTAAAGCTCCAGCACTTCCTGGGGGAGTGCTTAATCATTCGTAGGTGGTGCGAGGTAGTCAGGAAAAAGCTGAGAGTGTGAAAACCTTAGCAGGCTCCACTGGAGCGAGGCCTCCTTCCCCACTGCACAGGACAGTTAAATATCTGTACCTGTGGGAGACAGGATGCTTTATACCTCTTTCCTAACCTGCCATGCTGATGAAATTATGCACTAGCTCGCTTCAAAGTTAAGACCAAGCAAAGGGAATTTTATCTCTCTAGAGTCTGCTCTTCGCTTTCCATTTCATCCGGAACCTTTTAAGAGTCATCGCAGGGACTATGGTCCACATTTAATCTAGTTATCTTGTCTGGGAACACTGCTGTGAAACAATGAAGGGAGCATAATGTAAAGTGGAAAGAAGGGACTGTAAAAAAAAAAAAAAGACTTTAAAAAAGGTTTGGGGCATCAGAGACATGTGACGTAGGGACTAAAAACCACAGCCAGATAGGTTTCTCATTATACAGCTCTCCACTTTTCACTTTTCCTCACTCTCTGGAAAAGAGAAAGGGTGGGTTAATCGAGTACATGTTCAGCGCTCTGGTGGATTCTGGGATAAGAAGAGAATAGAAAGTCTCTAATAGATTAACAGTGCCTGTGCAGTGGAACCCCCGCAGGGACAGACCCGCCGAACGAGAGCTCACGTCTAGTGCCTTGCGCTTGCTTGATTGTCGTCTGCTAGTCCGGGAGTGCCTTTGCCATTTGCATTAGCACTCATCCAGGACCATCAAGGAAAGAGACAGAAAGTGAAAGAAAAAGGGAATTGTGGAGTCTATCTGAGTGGACGATAATGATGCAATTTAACTGTAAAGTGAAGCAGGCCACCCCATCAAACTCACTGATTTGATTTACATCAAAATAGTAAAATATATTCAGATGAAGAGGAATTTCAAGGCAAAGGAAAAAGAAAGGGGAAAACAATAAGCTGGATACTGTACATACTTTGAATAGTAAAATACAGTTCCATGAATGGGGCGCTGCACTCATCAGGTGAGTTCAACACAGTTGCTATAACCACATTACATCTTAATAACAGTGAACGAAAATATTAGCTTATACCGATGGTGGAAACAGACCCCTGGCTGTGCCAAAGTTCTCCTTCATTCTTGACTAACAGCCTACCAGCTGTTTGTGTGTGTCTGACGGGAGACATTTACGGCATTCAAGAACAAATGAAATGAGAATACTTCCAGGTGAGAGTAATTTAGTTTAACATCAAGTAGCACTCTGCCATGCCACAGCAGCCAAGAAAGATTTTGAACACTTGTAATACAACAAAGGACATTTACGTAGATAAGAAGGGACGTCAATACTGCTAAAAAGAAAGAAAGACAAAGAAACAAAGATTTTTTTCCACAAAATCCCTGCATCAGTAGACACTAGACTGGCCACTACAAATTGGGGCAATGGCATTCTATTATTATTTTTAACAAGGCAAATAACTATCTAGATAATATTTAGAACATGTTATTAAAATATGAATATATTGATTAAATAATGGAATAAGAAAACATGCATTATTAGTATGACAAAAAGTTAAAAGGCGAATACATTAGCCAAACCTATCTATTTATTCATCTTATCTTCTATACTGCGCATCATGTGTACAGAGTCGCAGAGGCCTCTATCCTATCCCAGGAGACTTAGGGCACAAAACAGGGCACACGCACACTTAGGGCGATTTGGGACCATTAATTATCTGCATGTCTTTTGTCAGATGTTTGTAAATTTCCAATTTTTTTACCAATAGAACTAAACATTTTCACTTATACTTTCAGTAACATAAGAAATAAGATAAATAATCTTATATTTGGTTTGTTGGAAATTCTTTTTTTTTAATTATAGATATAGTCAATATATTCTTTAAGATATTGTAATGAAGTGCTTTTCTGTGATAATTTTTATAGTCTTCAGATAAAAAAAAAAAAAAAAAAAACATCGTCAGCATTGTGCAGCAGAACTAGAATAAACACTGATTTTGTTTTCGTATAATGGAGAAATTAATTAGGGGTAAGGCAAAATTTGTGACATTACTCCTGGACAGATATTTAATCACAGTCTGTATACCGAGCTGAACATCGTGAATGCCCTTTTTTAGCATAAAATATCAAGCAGATACCTTTTTATCATATCATGCAAGAAGAGCAAAAAAGTGATGTTTTTGTTAATGACTCGCCCTAGCAAAAAATGTTTGTAGCTCTACGCAACGATCATGTGATCAGGTATCCATGCTAAATAGCTAACACCAGAGGTGATGATCAGCCTAAAAAGCTTGTGAGTGGTTATTACAAAGAAATTCAGGAAGAAAAAGGGGTGACCTAGCTAGCAACAAAGTGGTCTATTACATGCAATATGTAGCAACAATAACTAAATAACAAAAGCAAATATCAGGGCAACAGGTTTCATTTGTGTGTGGGTGGGTTTGTGTGGGTGTGGGTGCGAATACATCTACAGTATCAGACATTTAAAACAACATCTATAAGCAACACCACAGGTGAACATAAGCAAACCTTCAGCTCGACCAATCACTGTTCAGTATGAGAGAAGGCAGGTGTCCACACAACAGTGTGTGAGGAAAAGATAATTACTTACATCCACGGCCTGGATATCAAGCATGATTTTCAATTGTGTGGTAAAATTACTCCTCTTTATAACGACCAACATATTTGGTGATCAGTTTTGCATTAGCAAATTTCCTTGATTTTATAACATGAGTATAAGATTTATCACCCTGTGATAAGTTAAATGTACTGGCAAGCTACTAATTATCAAACGCCAAATGGAGAGCAGAGATGAAGCTATTTCATGCTTAACTAACTTGATATAAACTACACCTTTATATAGCCATGCTATTGACTGTTAACAGGTTACTTTTATATCTAATAAATAAAGTTTGTCATTGCACTGTTTTGCAGGAGACATTAGATAGATAGATAGATAGATAGATAGATAGATAGATAGATAGATAGATAGATAGATAGATAGATAGATAGATAGATAGATAGATGGAAACCTTTTATCTCATTATTACATAACCCCTGTAACTCTGGATTCTGAAACATGAGCCAATAAGTCAGAGTTATACAACCACCAAACCATAGGAGAGATACACCATTGAAGTGAGCATAGCAGTCTGCCCATCCTGAGATATTTCTCAGCACATGTGATGCCCCTTAATTTAGCTACCAGAGCTGGACTGAAGGACAGATAATGAAGCTTTGTTAGAGTGAAAGGCCATGCTGAGAGAAGAACAGGGGGTCGGCGTGTGAGAGCTGGGAAATCCTAGCACACACAAAACGGCATTATGCTACAAATTACCTGCCGGTATTAGTGTCACCCACAGCCCAATCATTTTCTCGGTTGGATCAATCAGAGTTGGGGTCTAGCTGCTTCTCCTCTAGGGGCCTGTCCTAGCAATTAACTATTGATTTTTTAGCCCCTTATTTTCTAAGGCTGAAGCACCAGTCAGTTATGCAGCACAGAGTACATGCTTTGACACACACACACACACACACACACACACACGTTCACACCTGAACCAGGCGTGGGATCTTGTCAGAAGGTGAAAGAAGGAAACAAGGGTTGCGGGCAGTGACCAGTCACCACAAGAAAGAAGATAAACTGTGGTTGAAGAAGCCGTGATTAAGGTCACGGCTATGTGAAGAAACACCTGAGCAACACCATTGAAAGGTCACGCTAACACACTACTTTGTGTTATCACAGTGTTTATTTACTAAACCCATCGGAGAAAATATAATACAAAGGTGCACTGTATAATAAGGGGCATTGTGGATCGTCAAAGCTCAAATTTTTGTTTATGCAAATGAATGCAATTATTGTTTAATCTTTCTTAGCCAAAGAGGCGTCTGATATGATTTGTGCACTTACTGCCCAGTATTTTCAGAATATTGTCATTAGATGAGCTAATTGATCTAATTAGCATTTCAATGTAGAAAAACAAACCTTTCCTTAATGACATTTGAAGACATGTTGTCAGCCTTTTGACAAATAAAGAAATTACATTAAAATACAAAACATATATTCAGCATTTTTTTTTTGAATGGAACTGCATTATACACTTATCGGCCACTTCATTAAGTACACCATGATAGTACTGGGTGGTGCCCACGCGTGCCTTCAGGAATGCATATAATAGCATCGTGTAGTTGCTGCAGGTCCATGATGTGAATCTTCTGGGCCACCACATTCCAAAGGTGCTCTAATTGTCATGTCAAGAACCCAGTCTGAGAAAATTTTAGTTTTGTCACATAAAAGGTTGGACATACTTGCAAATGTATTCACCCCCCCTTGTCATTTTACATGTTTATAGGTTTGCATCATTTCATTTACAGAACATGCCATGATTTTTTATTTTATTTTATTTTATTGTGAAGCAAACACCAAATAGGACAAAATAGGTGCATAACTATTCTCCCTTCTAAAGTCTTGTAGAGCCACCTCTGCCATTCCCCAAGGCAAAACTACTCCAGCTCTTTCATGTTAGTTTCCGCTTGTATCCCTGTATTTAGCAACATCCACCTTTCCATTGACTCGGATCAGTTTTCCAGTCCTTGCTGCTTAAAAAACATCCCCACAGCATGATGCTGACACCACCATGTTCTTGGGGTGACTGGATGTGCGCCAGACATACAGTACATGTAGCTTTTTCCTAGGTGGCCAAAAATTTTAGTCTCATCTGACCAGAGCACCTTTCTCCATACATTTGGGGAGTCACCCACATGTCTTTAGGCAAACTCAAAACATGCCTTCTTATTTTTAACACTAAGTAATTCTAGTAAATAGTCTTGGCTTTTTTCTGGCCACTCTTCCATAAAGCCCAGCTCTATGAAGTGTAGGGCTTATTGTGATCTCTCTTGGCAGGTTTGTTGTGGTACCATGTTCTTTCTATTTGAAGATGATGGATTTGATGGTGCCCCGGAAGATCGTCAAACATTTGGATATTTTTTTTATAACCCAACCCTGACTTTTCAACAACTTTGTCCCTGACTTGTTTGGAGAGCTTCTTGGTCTTCATGGTGTGATGCCTCTTGCTTAGTGGTTGCAGGCTCTGGTGCCTTTCAGAAAAGGTGTGTTTATACTGACAGAACATGTGACACTTAGATTGCACACAGGTGGACTTCATTTCACTAATTATGTGACTTCTGAAGGTAATTGGTTGCACTAGAACTTTTGAGGGGAAAAAGGGGTGAATACATATGCACATGGCAATTTTCAGATTTTTTTTTTTTATAAAATATTTTTATACAGTCTATCTATATACATTATACATTGGATATGTAGAACAAAGAGTGTGTGTGTGTGTGTGTGTGTGTGTGTGTGTGTGTGTGTGTGTGTGTGTGTGTGTGTGTGTGTGTGTGTGTGGCACAAGGTGCAGGCTGACACAGAGTGAGAAAATGGATCTTTAACCTCTCTAATGGGACTTGCTTTTGCTTTACACACAAAATATAATAAACAGTACACACGTGCTGTACACACACACATGCAGACACAAAATAAAATATGTTTCACGCGCACACACACGTGGTCACAGTGTTATATTAAACAGTACGGATGTTGATTATATCAGTAAGAAATGCGCACTAAGGCCGAGCAGCGGAGACGATTACCCACAATTCCGCAGTGCAAGAGAGAAAAAAACCTTTGGCTCAGTTGTGATCACGTAAAGCATGACTTGCTTGTTTTTCAAGTCAAAATTTATTAGAAATCTTTGCTTGTGTTGCGGAACACTCGCAAACCGTGTTACTCGCAATCCGAGGTTCCACTATTACATACTGTTTTTTTTTTTTTTTTGACTTCACCAACTTAATATATATATAAAATTTACAGAGTATAATGTAACAAAACATGACAAATGCCAAGGGGGTTGAATACTTTTGTAAGGCACTGAAGTTAGCAACAATACTCAGGTAGGCTGTGTCATTTAAACCATGCTCAATTGGTACTATGTTCCCCAAGTGTGCCAAGAAAATATCAGCCGCATCACTACGTCACGACCTGCAGCCTGATCCATTGATACAGGGAATGACCGATACATGCTTTCATGTTGTTTACACCAAATTCTGACCCTGCCATCCAAATGTCGCAGCAGAAATTGAGACTCATCATACCAGGCAATGTTTTTCCAATCTTCCAGTTTTCAATTTTGGTGAGCCTGTGCAATTTGTGGTTTCAGTTTCCTGTTCTTACCTGATAGGGGCGGCACCCGGTGTGGTCTTCTGCTGCTGTAGCCCATCTGCTTCAAGTTTTGACGTGTTCTGCATTCAGAGTTGCTTTCCAGCATACCTCTGTTGTAACAAGATGTTATTTGAGTTACTGTTGCCTTTCTGTCAGCTGGAACCAGCCTGGCCATTCTCCTCTGACCTCTAATATCAACAAGGCATTTTCACCCAGAGAACTGCCTCTCTCAATATTTTTTCAGAGTACTCTCTATAAAAGCTAGAGATGATTGTGTGTTTCGGAAATACTCAGACCACCCTGTCTGGCACCAACAATCCTGCCACTTAAATCACCATTCTTCCCCATTCTGATGCTCGTCTGAGCTTCAGGAGATCATACCGACCATGCCTATATGCCTAATTTCAGTGAGTTGCTGGAATGTAATTGGCTGATTTAGATATTTGCATTAACAAGCAGTCGAACAGGGAGACCTACACAAGTGGCCAAAGAGTATAGATACAAGGAGACGTGCTGCTAGAAAATAATAGGATGACTCTGAAGCCTGGTACTTCGGAGAGGATTAGAAAAGCTTGAAATTTAACTTTTTATCTCAAAACCCTCCCCATGGATCCTCATGTGTTTTATGAGCCTCCCCCATGGAACACATGAGGATAAGAGCAGGAATTTTTTTTATTGTCAAAAATATTCTGGAGTTGTTAATTTGGCACTGATACGGATATTAGGACACCGGGGTTATTAGGTTGTTTTTTAATAGAATTATTTTGATGAAATGCTGTTGGATCAATATTGACTATGTGAATTTGGAATAACATTGCACGAACTGCCCTAACACAATGTTGTAAATATGACTTTAAAACTTTTATTTTAAAGAGCTTTTGTTATTATTATTATTATTTGCTGAAACACATCTTAGAAATGCTTGATGGGTTTGTTTGACTTCTTTTACTTCTTTCTTTCTCCTTTCTCTATATTTCTCCAGGATGATACTCGAACTCAAGTCTCAATGGTAAGCTCACAGAGCGCAAACCACTGAACCCGCTGTATTAAGGCTATAAATGCACATATATTTCTATGTCAAACAATGTGCACCACAAAATATCTCAAAGTACAAAAAAACAAAGAACCAAAAAAAAGAAAAAAAAAAAAAAACAAGACAACTGCAAGTTACTAAACCAATAAACTGCAGAAAAAGAAAAAAAAATATATATATATATATATATATATTTTTTTTTTTTGTGAAACCAGACGTTCTGCTGAATGAACAATATTACACTTATAGCTCTGTATATAGCTGGCAAAGCTGAGTGCTAATACTTCAGTGTATCTGCAGCGTATGAGTTGGACATGCCTAAATTGCAAGCACTATCATTTGCTGATTTTTTACATTCGGGTGCATTAATAACCTTTTGCTTCACTTCCGAATCAATTATTCTCCTTTGCCTCTTGTCGCTGCTTACTTTAGCACTTAATGGCAATATTGAAAAAAATGAAACAAAGAGGTTAGAAACGCGCCAACCTCCAAACATAATAACAGCCCACAAACGTAACACAAATCTGCTTAATCTGACAAACATTCTAAATTTTCCACAAACCTAATATCGGTGCCTATTTGTATAAAGTTTGTGGTCTCTTAGGGCCCAAGCACTATTACATCACCCCCATGTCTCATAGTGTGTGAGACCCCTCATGTTCTTCTAAGGATTATTATAAGTTTTTTTCCCCCAACATCCAGGGAATTTCCTGGACATGTCATGACACTTAGCGGGCAGGTTGAAATCTGCTGCCATTAGGATACCTGAGAGTTTGGGCCCTGGTACAGGGGCCTCACATGGGATTTTGCTGCATACTGTAACTTAAAAAGTCTTGAAAATCAGCAGACAAGTCGGAATCTGCTGCCATTAGGATACCTGAGAGTTTGGGCCCTGGCCCTGGCACACAAACCTCACATGAGATTTTGCTGCATAGCACACACACGCTTTGTGTACAAGACATCTGAGATGAAATACTTGCATTGTGTGTTGGAATTTGTTTGGAAAGTTTTCTGCCAAGGAACCACAGATGGATGTGAAGTGAAAATGGACGTTATGCAGCATAAATGCTGTAAAGGTGATGCTGTGTTGTTTTGAAATGGTATTTTCAATGTTCTTTTAGATTTATTCACTTAACCTTAATGCAACCTCATGTTATCAAAGTAATTCTAACTTCTAAAAAACTAATTTGTGCATTTGGGTGGACGATGCCACTATCAAATTACTATACATGCTTGATCATATACTACATGTACTTTACATATATAACTATATTACATTGTCATTCAAGGTTAGGGATCCTGCTGGGATATTTCATTTATTTATTTACTGATCTAAACTTACTTTATTTCATCTAAACTACTTAAAAGACATTGGCCATGAAATGAACATTGCATGAACTTTTCCTATGTGTTTATGTTTTAACAATCTTCTTGAGAATTGTACTTGCTTGTTAATTAGTTATTTCCATAAAATAGTACTTCATATTTCATATTTTCTTGTTGGAAGGCTGACTACAAATTCTGCAAATGTCATGCTGTAAATTCATTACCAACACGGCACGTTGTAATTGCCTCTGAGCCATAGCAAACCATGGCATTTACACTCCACTTACATGCCACACAAAAAAAAACAATCTATGGTTGTTCATTTACAATATAATGTCAGTCAAATAGTCCTTTTCTCTAAAACATTGCATGATCCTTGCCTTGTAAAATGATGAAGACAACCAGACTGTCTATAAATAGAGGAAACTCTGAACTGAAACACTTACAACATTATAACTTACAACTTCTAATAGATTATAAAGGTAACCAGCAAAAATACAAAACTTCCCAACCCAACCATGCATCCATACCTGTTCAGGAACGGTTGGGTTTATGAATTTCAAATTATGGGTTAAATTGTACAAATGCATTCAATACTTTGGTAAAATTGTGACATGACAACTGAAACAGAACAGAACTTCCGAAAACCTGCCTTTTCTTTTAATCAAGGACTACCGGGGTCACAGGGAGCCTGTAGCCTATCCCAGGAAACTTAGGGCACGAGTCGGGATACACCCTGGACGGGAATCAAACCCAGGACTCTGGAGGTGCAAGGCGACAGTGCTACATTGCAGAGTTTACATACTCACTTTTAATACTGTCATAATTTAAACAGAAAAAAGAATAGAAATAAGGCCGGGCATTAATTAGAACAGATCACATATTCTAAATGAATAGGAAATGCACAATATTTTATTTTTCTCTTGTAACTGAATAAGGCTCCAATAATAAAACATATTTCTACTATATTGTTAATGTGAATCCTGCCACTATGCGTCAAAAAATTAATTTACAAAGGTTTGCTATTAAGCAGGGACTGTTTCTTTACAGAGGTATAATAAATATACCTATATATATATATATATATATATATATATATATATATATATAAGATAAATGTAATGTTGCTTAAAGAACCCTATTTTGTCAAACAACAGTTGTTTGCTTAGTAGCAAACTTTCCTAATATTTCTGCAATATGTTAAGTCATAAAGTCTTAAAAATTATTTTAAGAGATCCTTGATTCATAAAAAGCTATTAAAATAATGTATAATGTAAAATAATGTATGTAAAAATAATCCCTGCATTTCTGTTTTGTAGTGTATTTGGCTCATAATGGCAGGATTTACGTTAACAAAAAAACAAAAACATCCTCTGAAAAATCTAAATACTTCTATAAATATCTGGAGCATTACCAAATAAAGATATACTGTCCTCTTGGCAAAGTTCGGTCCACATTTTCTATGTATGTAGGAGCCTCTGAAATATGGTTCCTCTGAAAGAAGGTTCTGTCCTAGTAAAGCCAACAGAGAACAAATACAATAACAATGATATTATGCCAAAAAAAGAAAAGAAAAAAAAAAGTATATATTTATTATATTATCACTTTAAGCTTTTCTGTTTCCAGTTTTCCAGTCCTGCGTCTTACCCCAGGGCACACAGAGGCACTCGCTCATTCTCAATGGGACTTTTGAAAAGAAGTAGCAAAGCATGCCAATTCATCTTCCGTCCCTTCGGCATGGCTTTGAAAGCAGGATGAAACCTGCTGTGCACATCTGCACTGAAAAAAAAAGCATCTTTCTCACCAAGAAGAGATGAAGGCCAAGCACTACCCACGTACCCACTGTGCACACCTGCACACATAATGCACAAGACATTCACACAAATGGGTGCATATTATATCCACACTGCACACCTGTACACGGGTTGATTGTCATAGAAAGACTGAAACGCTGCAGCCATTCTCTAGCGAGCAACCTGTGTTAGTAGAAATGACTCTGTTATGGGACGAAGAGTCAGAGATAATCATAAACAAATTCTTAAAGCTCATTTGAGACAATTATTTTCTCTTTCATTTAAAATGTAACTCAGGGTTTTGTTTACTTTCAAAGATCTGTGATGAGTTAAAAAGAAAATCACTTCCTTTTGGTTTGGTGTATTCTCGCGGGGTTTTATTCTCCACTGTGAAGCGTGGGAAGAGCAGGTCATATTGCGAGGAATAATTTTATATGATAATGAGCTTTGCTGACGATGTGGCAGTGGTGGGGGACTAGATGCATCCCCAATGACACCTCGCTGCCTCAGCTTTATATTAATATAGAATGTGCAATTAGCAATATATGACACTCCATATGTTACAGTACATATCTCGACTGGAAACACAGATGCTGTAAACACAGAGTGTAATTTTGAAATAAATGTTAGTTTTTAAGTTATTGCTTAGACATTCAGGGACAAGGTTTTGTTTCCCGCATCAGGTCTGTGCGTGCGCAGTTCAAATGTTCTCCCTGTGCTTGGTGGGTTTTGTCCTACTTTCCAAAGACATGCAGGGTACGCTAATTGGTCCTTCCAAACTCCCCATAGTGTGTGAGTGAGTGTGTGAGCGTGTGTGTGCTTGTGCCCTCCAATGAATAGGCACCCCATCCTGGGCGTTCCCTGCCTCATCCATGGGATAGACTCTAGGTTTCCAGTGATCGTGTCCAGGATAAGCGGTATACATAATGAGTGAGAGAGAGAGCATTTTAGAAAATAATACAGATCACAAGTGTGTGAGAGCTCTGCAGTGATTATCAATACTGCCTCGCACGTTACACATGCCAGTAGGTGGATTGGCTTTGCTAAATCACGATGAGGTTGATCTGTGTCTACTGTATATGACACCCCGCATCCCCTTAATCAAGGTGTATTTCACTTCAAACCCAGAGTTCCTTAGAGGACAAATCAAAATGCACAATAACATTGAAAAACCTGACAAAATGCAGCTATCATATAACTCTACGACTAGCAATCACATTGCCTTTAAATTGTAGTAAAGGCACTTGCCGGACTCCAAGCAGACATCAGACTAAACTGAAACATTCAGTGGAATAGGGAAAGATAAAATAATATGCAATAAAGCTGCTTATTTTGGTGTGTGGTGAATTCATTCCGTGTATATGCAATACCAGCTGCAAACATAAAATATATTGAAAAGTTTTGTATCAACAAACATAACAGGCTATAAAAAGTCGCCATAAGATCAAGAGCTGACAAGTACTTGCTCATTTCGTGCTCATTTCTCCTGAAAAAGTGATGCAAAAATGACCACAATGTGTATCTCTAAAGTAATATGACAGTTAAATAGGGAAACCACGGAGGCTGTGTGCCGGGACATGCTTATCTGGGTGTGCAGTAAAATATTCACTTTGACAGTATGCCACAATGACAATATGCCAGAATGATATCAACTTCATGTTTTCTACTGGCATAGCTAGTACATTCGATGCCATGTCTCATATATACTAAAAATTATATACTGAAAATTTCTAGACAGTAATCAAGAGCAAGATGTATCTATTATAAACCAGACATAATGCTATGTCTACACTTACACTTAAGCGTTAAACCCAGTAACGTAAAAGACACCATTTGTCTCTTTGCAGTTTTCGTAAAAGAACAGTTTTCCTCATGGGGACCAGCCAAATGTTCCCATAACGTCAAACTGTCAAATATTTCTTTCCCTGTTGGTAGACAAGCCTTACACACTACAGAGCACGGCTTGGCTAAAGCCTGCAGAACAGTCGCAGACCATTGGGGATTTAGCAACTCTCTGATTTCAAGCCATGAACAGAGGGGTGGTTCAGTCGTAGTCGTACTTTATTAAGCCCTTAGGCCAAATTTCATTTCCTCCCCTGGCTATTAGATAAATTCCTTTTGCTTAACCAAGTTACTGAAGCTGTACGAGCAATATGGAGGCATCCTGCTGTTACAGCTCTCACTTCATTTTGCTTTCCTGACTGCTGCAGTGGCAGTGAAATTTCATTGGGCCAAATTTATCTCTGCTGTACACAAACTGCGGGGGGAAAAAAAATTAAAGTGTAGAACTTAAACAGCGGAAAACAATGCATTATCTTTATGTTTCAGACTGATATTTTTTTGTTTGTAATAATTTGCTTGAAATATGTGTAGTAGCCTGTGAAATCCTATTCTGATGTTGCTGTGGCTGAATTCTGGACAAGAAAAAAAACGAAAATTGGGCAAGAATAGATTTTAGCATCTCTACATTAATTTAAAAAGTTCCAGGCTGTTTTTCAATCTCAAACTGGTTTGCCTGCAAAGATCATTTACGCTTATGTTAAAAACAGTCAGTTTGTCTAAGGATGAAAAAAATAAATAAATAACACGCTAACACAGTGAATGTCACACTTGCTGCAAACGTAAATGGCTTAGTGAAACAGACATGAGCCTACACATTCAGATTGAAATCGAATGTCGACTGTCAAATTGCATCATATGCAATCATATGTTGCAGAGAGGACGCGGACTGATACGACAGGTAATGCGTGATGACTCTCACCTGTGCTTTATTATCAGCAGGCTACTTACAGTACTGTATGTGTGAGCTGAACACATCACATATTATACATTCTCTACAGATAACGCTTTGAAAATCTTTAACTGACCTTAAAAATACATAAAAAAATTGGAGGAAATGCTATTTTAAAAATCTGCAATTTGTTCATTTAGAATAAGTTGAGTGAAAGGACTATGATAAAGCTCATGTAAATACTGTGAGAACCTTTTACCTCATGTGATGAGAGAGAGTAAATAATGTGAATTATGCTGATGATCAAAGTGAGAACTTATTGTACACTTATAATTCTCTATTTGGCAGTAATGTTATTCTTTTGAAAATAGATTAGAGTACTAATTTAATGGATGTGGACCCTTTGCTTTCTCAAGCCTGTCAGCTCAGGATAACAAATCAGGTTAGGTCAATTCTATCTACAGTAGGATAAGAGATGACAGGGATGACAGCAGCACAATTGTGAACTTGTATGCCTACTTACTGCATACCGAGCAGTTCTAACATCGCAACATAAGATATTATTGTTGGGACATGATTCCACAAGGTCTAAGGGAGGGGGGGGGGGGGGGTGCTGTGGTGTCTGGAAAGAGGTCATTGGATTCTTTGGGTTCTGTGGGTTCCAGGTCCTCTACAGACTAGACAGCATGTTTTATGGGTGCTCTGGGATCTGTGGAGTTTGGAGGTTGGGTTGGTGGCCTTGTGCTCTTCACCTGCCAGGCCTCAAACACAGCGAGCTGTTGTGTATCTGTTGTTTTGGTGCCTTTCCCTTGTGGCCACATTTACATTTTGGTGAGATGTGCTGCATTGTCTTTTCTATGAGATCGGATCAGACAGGCTCCCCACAGGAACCCAAAATATAAATATAATCAAAGTTAATGTGTTAATGTTATTTAGTTTTAATACTATAGGTGATTGGAAAAAAAAAATCAACAGTAGAACTCACAGGACTGGGACTAAACAGCTGCATAGACTTAACAAATTGGATCATAAACATCATAAACAAATGCTTCAAATAGCTAGGGAGCATAAAGAATGGACTGTGGAGCATTGGAAAAGGGTCATGTGATCTGGTGAGTTTAGAATCATCCTATTCCAGAGTGATTGGTGCATCCATTATGCCTAGTGCCTATTCTACAAGCCTTTGGGGGCAGTGTTATGATCTGGGATTGCTTCTTTTGGTCAGGGCTAGGTTCAACAATGTTACGTACACAAAGAATTAGGTCAGCTGACGACCTGAATATATTGAATCACCAGGCTTTTCCATCAAAGGTTTTTTTTTTCTTTACCCTGATGGCGCAGGCACATTCGAAGATGATGATGCCAGGATTTATCTGGCTCAAATTGTTGCAGAGTGGTTCAGGGAAAATGAGATATCATTTTCATACATGGATTGGCCACCACAGAGTCCAGGCCATCACCAAATTGAGAATATTTGAGATGTGCTGGAGAAGACTTTATACAGCGGTCCAACTCTTCCATCATCAATACAAGATATTGGAGAGAACTCTGAATGGATGTTGTGTCATTGCATAAGCTTATCAAAATAATGCCACGGCTATAATCAAAGCAAAAAGCGGTCCAATGGGATATTTAAGTGGCTGGGCATATACTGTACATAGTTTGGATTTTATTATCATTTGAATTATCATATTACTATTTATTATCATGTTATCATTTCCCCAACTAGCACACTGACACAGTGCTTTCTTACTGACTTTGTGTCACTCATCTTATCATTTAATGTGCTGCATACATTCATTCACAGTCACCGCACACTTATCACACACAAAATATGACAAAGCCATGATGGCTTAGGAGCGAACCACTGAGACTAAAGACTACTGTGTGTAGAAATCGTTTTGCGCGTGGCACACGTCACAGCAATGATTTGATGGTTTATGTGACAGTTGTCACAAGAAAGAAGCCCAAATGCTGGTACAGGACATGAGAGAGTGTGAATGGGGTGGGGGGGTAGGGGGGTAGGGGCAAAGCAGCTTTGAGTGTGTATAAGAAAAGAAGTACGTTATAGGACTTAGAGTACCAACTATACAGATTAGAGCTCGCTATCTATCAGCCTACTCAATAACTGTGACAGTCAATTTAATGTGCACAATGAAGTTTCTCTTATTTTTCCCCGTACTCATAGTGTCTCTGTAATAGTGAGAAAATTGCAGCATTTGATTGCAGCATCATACTACATTTGTGAGTAAATCACCAGTGTAATCATTATTTTAGCATACTATTTTGTACATATTATGCAGTTTGGGATGAATCCCTGAATTCTCCCTGAATACGTGTTGCTTCCCTTCACTGAGAACAAGATGTTCAGTGGATAAACGCCTAGCATAACCCTTAGTACAAAATGTTTTTTTTTTCCTTTGATTATTTTGCTGTAGAATTTTTTCAACCTGAGAGCTCAAAATTTCTAACCTTATAAATCCAAATTGTATGCAAGCATATGAATTAAACTGCATATGTTATTTAGTTGTCCATTGTTTTTGGTGGTGGTGATGGTGTTTTCCCATAAATGTCAATTATTTGTTTGCACAATCATCCATTAAAAAAAAAAAAAAAGAGATTATTGATGGCTTACAATTTGTTGCTATAAAGAGCTTGAGTACATCCCATAACGTTTACATAATATATTATGCACATAAATTCTAAGACCTGTGGGACCTAGTGTGTGGGATCACAGGATTTCTCATGTGTGCTTGGATCCCTATGATTCCTGTTTTTCCAAATACATGTGCAATAATGGGTGTTTTTTAAATTTCACTGTCTCATTGTGCAGTGTTTCTTTACTCGATCATTACAGCAAAAATATATAAATAAACAACAGCAACAACAGAAAAGGATGTTAATTTATCAAAATGACACTGTGATGACTAGCAGACTGCTTGGTTGCTTTTACTTTGCCAAGAAACTCTCCCTGGACTCTTGCATTTCCCTACTTGAACATTAAGCTTAATCAGATGGAGAAAACATCATTATCACCTTCTAAAACACTTCATATAAGTGAAAGAGAGAGAGAGAGAGAGAGAGAGAGAGAGAGAGAGAGAGAGAGAGAGAGAGAGGGACGATGGCATAGGAGCTCATACCTGTAGGGGATCCTTCCAAAACCTCTCCAGAATAGCGAGTCTCTCTGAAAATGGGTCTGTTGTCATTCTGGTCAATTACAGACACATCAAGATCCACAGGTCCCTCCACTAACCTGCCAGTCATGTCTGTGGTTGAAACTTGAAGCTGAAAGAGAGACAGAGAGAGAGAGAGAGAGAGAGAGAGAGAGAGAGAGAGAGAGAGAGACAAATGTTAAAATGACCTCGTAACTGTAGTCAGCAGGTGAGTAATGTTCCACTTTTGTCATGCTTGGGGGTTATTCAAAGAGGACAGTACTTTAAATGTAATATCATATGGAAATAAATGCAATATAACGTTATGGACTTGTGCTATGAGCTTGGGGGCTTTTTGCTCCTTGTCTGAGAGACTTCACCCAATCAGCAAGACATTTTAAAATGACACAGAACATTCAAAGGAGTAGTACTGTACAAAGCACTCCTCAGTGGACACGACAGTTCAACAATAATGCTTAAAGCAGTAAGGAAACTCAACAGACCAAAGTAAGTTAGGGTTTCTCCAAATTAATTCTCTCCTGTCCAACGTACAATTTTCTTCCCAATTTGAATGATACCGAAAAAATGGATAGAGACAAAGTCCAATAACTGTAAAGAATGGCTCTATCCGAACAAAAGACTAAAGTTAACCAAGAGGCATCCATCCTATGGTGAGGGTAATCACTGTCTTTTGTTGACTGTGCTTGGCATCCATTATGAAGTGAGCCACTGACACAAGAGTGCTTGTCCTTAACTGCCATAGATCTGTTTTACAAGGCGTTATCTGGCTGAATGAGGGAAGGGGGAGTGACTGAGCGACACAATGACAGAAAACATTAGCAGTATGCAAAGCAGCTCTAACATAAAGGAAATGAAGAGAGGTGCTGTTTAACTTTTTAAATTTATTACAGGGTAGCATAGTGATCTGGTTTCCAGGTTTAAAAATGGCTTCAATCAAAAAAAGGAGATTTTCTCCTGAGTGTCTTCAGATTATGAAATGTACCCATGTGTAGTTCACACCGCCAAGGTGTCCAGACCATCATGATTAAACACAAGTTCTTGCCTTTAAGCCAGAAAAAAAAAAGATGAAAAACAAAAACTGCCATAATGGAAATATTGTTTTTCTCTTTTTCTGGCAAACCCAAGACAATGTAATAGAAAGGCAAAACAATTTGTTAGAATTTTTAGAAATAATTTTTGACTGCATAATCTGTTTTAAAGAGGAGCATTCCACAAGTGCTAATGTAGAACAGAACAGCACTGGGACATTTAACTACAGTATACAGTATGTATCACTCAGTGTTATGATCGTCAATTACACTAACTGTCAGTGGCCAGTAAGAGTGAGAATACAGTAGGTTGGTACGGTCTGCAGTACTGGAAAGAGGGGTGAACAGCTGCCTGCCAAAACCCACATTCAAATCCAGTCATGGAAGCACTTGCAGCAGGAAAACACATCTGATAAACAGGACTTTGTCTTTTTAGTAATTGCTTCTAAGTCTTTCCAAATTGCCCCAGAACTGTCCATGTTGTTTAGTTTATGGCTAAAAAGAGCCACCATGCTAACTAGCGTCTAACACAAGGCTGATTCCCAAATCACCCACTAACCCCTGATCAAAGGGCACTACATGATGTGTGGAACAAGTGATTGTGCACCCTACGTAAAGCACTACCTTTAAATTTTATGCTATTTGTGATGCAACCCCAAAACCTTAGCTTATATTCTCAAGCTCAAATTCTAAATTTACAGGTTGCCAGGTTAACGTTAGTTCTGCCAGTCATGGAAGGATTTGTGTTGGCTGAGAAAAATAACTGGTTAAATAAACAACCCGATCATAATATGCAGATAATAAATTGCATTTGTATAAAAGCAATATCACATTTGAGGTCATGCTGTCACACTGAATATGAGTGCGACTCATATTCATACGACAACATGACATCAAGTCTGATGTTGCATAATTAAAACCAAGAAATATTATTAAGACAATGTCAAGAAAATTAGATATTAAAAAGAATATATTTGTAGCAGGGGTCTAGTGTATTTTCAATACATTTCTGCATAAATATTCCCAGCTAGTCCTTCAACATTCTAAAATACCACTTGACCCAGAACATATGAATATTTTGCATTCTATTTATATTAATTCATGCATTATTCATTTTAAATTTCTTTTTATTCATTTATTATTAAGTATAGACTAAACCATACTAAACCGAGATCGCAAATAAATGATAAGTACGTACACGGGATGTAGACTATTTTGTCATGATATTCATTCATTATTTTGTTTCGTTAAATTGATATGATAAATTAATGAAAATGAAAATTTGCTCTCCTTTTATGAAAACATGCCAAAATTGTAAAGGTATGCTGAATATTTGTCCTTGAAGAAATTAAACAATGATAAGATGCTGTCACCTTTAATGTCTGTTTGTGAACCTCAATAATTAATAGTGTCATATTTATGCAGTGAATAGTGGCCCTAAAGGGCAATTTGAACTTTTGTTGAGTATATTTACAGCCAAGAATATAAATGTCAGTGTGATAAGCGGTATTGTGGTTAAATTGTGTTTGGACCAGACACCGGACTTACTTACTACTTGAGCAGATAAGTCCAAAATAAAAATGCACATAAATAAGAAGATATGTTTTACTGGTTCAAATCCTTAATTACGACTTGGGTTTTAATAATTCTATTTGTGATATCTGTTCATTACGTTTAACTCTAAATACAGTACTCTATAATTAGATCAGGTGCATTTGTGACAAATGTGTAATACATCCCACTACTGCACTGTTCCTCTCTCTCTCTCTCTCTCTCTTCAATGTCACCTCTTTAAGCCTCAGCTGCGTTCAAGAAGCTTCTCTTAATCCGACTGTGGTGTGAAACAAATACAAAATCTAGGTCATCAACCAAAATATCCATGAAACACTGCTGTGACGGCAAAAAGAAAGAAGACGACAGTGAAGCAAGCCAAAAAAGTTGTAAAAGTGTTAGTAAAAAGGAGTATAAAGATAAAGGAAGCAAGGAAAAGGTAAGCACAGATTCATACCAGAAAGATTTATCTGTCATTCACAGTATCTACAGAGTTGGAGCGCAGAAACGGAAGAAATTCAAATGTGCATCTACAAGTGGCTCTTTTCCTTTTAGGATGGGCTGCCTGTGGGCTGAACCTGCGAAACACTGAATCATGTATTCATTTATTCTGCAGTATCAGCACAAGCTCACACAGCCAACAGGAGCCGATCCCCCCGAAAAAATACAGCCTGTCTCCTCATCTGATTTACACATGCAAACTCACAGACTGGACGCAATACGTCAGGCCAGTGTTAAGCTAGGTGAAGAGAAATGTCTACAAAACTGTTCAATGTGTTTTAGATTGCGTCAAAGTGTCCTTCTGAATTGTTATATGCTTTTCTGTGCATTTTTTGGAATTATTCGCCCTGCTGTAAAATATGGAAAAATATTTTCTACTCATAATTCTACTCAGAAGCTTGTGCATTTCTGAATACCTACAATGTAATGCGATTAACCAATCAGATACTGTAATTATGCAGCAGCAGCACAATTCACAAAATCATAGAAATACTGGAGTTCAATTAATATTCATGACAATCGCAGAAGAGGGAGAAACGTGACCTCAGTGACTCTGACTGTGGCATCGTTTTTGGGGCATGGATTGAGTTGTAGCTGATCTGCATATTTACAGTTTACACAGAATGATGTGGAATCAGTGAGCTAAAGTTCTGTGAGAAGAATGCATTATAAATGAGAGAGGTCAGAGAAGAATGACTAGACTGGTTTAAGCTGACAAGAAAACTATGGTAACTCAAAAAAATCACTCTTTACGAATATTGTGAGCAGAAATGCAACTCAGAACACAAAAAATAATCATAAAAAAAATCCTTATCCGGTTCCACTTCTGTCAGTCAAAGACCAGGAATCGGATGTAACAGGTATTTCTATTATAGTGGCCACTGAATGGATATACATATACTTGAAACATGTCATTCACTTCAGACAGTTTACACCTGAACCAGTGTTGCGAAAGTTCAAGATTCACAACTTCAGGACTGAAACGAAAAAGGTGAAAAAACAAAACAAAACAAACAAAAAAAACCAACAGATTTTTAGATATTGTGCTATGTGCAATCACGATGAGTCTCCTCACCCTTTTCTCCTGAGCGGGAATGACCAATTATTGTCCTAGCCATCACGCATTACCTTATGAGCCTATCCAAAATGCTCCATTACGCCGATTGCCCCGCGCGCGCGCGGGCTGTTCCTAGGCATGCCAACACATTACCACAGCTTGCTATCACTATCAATAATGCATGGCATCACTCTAGCTGCCTCTCCTTGTCTCTCCATCATTCCAAGGCTGGGGTCAGCTGCACAGTTTAGCTCTGGCCAACTCAGGAATGGGCCAGTTGAGCATGATTAATGGTCCTAATGATAGAGATGTACCACAAGTTCCTGCGTCAGGGGGTTACGCTACTAATGGCCTATACATTATCCAGTGCATTTATATACTATTACGGGCAGATGAGAAAAGGACGAAATTTATGAGAATTCATTGCCCCTTTCATCCTAATCAGACAGAGTGCTGACTCTGCACAATGTGAACTATTATGTCGCGGACAAAACTGTGAAGATCACTGTGCACGTCATCAGGGACTATTGGATGATACTTTGTGTGCACCATCATTAGCAGGTTTTCTCTGATGCCTAATTTACACGTTTATTCATTCCCACTTATAATGTGACGTTTTTTTTTAGGAAGTTAAAGTGTTTGGGTGAAATGCTCTTGCCTTCTCACGTCATGTCAGTGCTAGGTGCTTACAGTTGAAGTGATCATTATTAACACACTCAATTAATGTTTTACCTATGCCTAAATGTAACCCTATGCTTAACTTCTGTATCCAAAAGAAAACAAAAGTAAGACAACTTCTTTTTTTTCCCTTTTAATTATGATTTAATGATAATAATAATAATAATAATAATAAGAAGAAGAAGAAGAAGAAGTATTATTATTACTATTAGCTGATAATTTATGTGCACCCTCATTAACAGGTTTTCTCTGATGCCTAATTTACACGTTTATTTATTCCCACTTATAATGTGATATTTTTTGATAAGGAAGTTGAAGTGTTTGGGATAAATGCCCTTGATTTGCGTACCATTGCTGTGTCAGTGTTTGGTGCTTACATGTAAAGTGATCATTATTACCACAGCTAATTAATGTTTTGCCTATGCCTAAACGTAATCCTGTGCGTAACTTCCATAGCCAAATGAAAGCAAAAGTAAAACATTTTTATTTTTATTATTATTAATATTTAATAACAGTAATAACAATTATTATTATTACATATTAATAATTATAATAATAATAATAATAATAATTATTATTATTATTATTATTATTATTATTATTATTATTATTATTTGCACAGCCACAAGGTCAACCCTATCAAATATCCCTGGCCCTGTTGGAACATTTGGTTCCTTACAAGTAAAAAAAACATATATCTAACACATATACACACAGAGCACCGCTACATGCCTATTCATACTACAAAACACTCTTGCATGCACAAACACAGCAAATTACACTTTAAACATCATACCTCACACATAATCACAGTGATCATGTATCATTATGCTCCTGCCGTCTCCTTAGTGAGGCTTGTTAGTATAACACATAGTCACATCAGATAATTGTCGGGTATTTGATCTATCCAGTGTTCACTTTCAAAAAATATATACTTATTTATACCACAGTGCTGTTGCGTACATGGAGGATTGGTCAGAAGGTGTTGATTAATTCCCTATAACAGCAGCTCTGAATATACAGTAGTGCTGGACTTTAAGTCAAATCACAGGGTTATATTACTGTAAAAGGTTTATTCTTTTATTGTTTCTATAGAAATATGTCATGTACAAGGTTTTGTATGGTAAATGCTTTATATACAAAGCAAAATGTATGATAATTGATATGGTGAAATGGTCAGTAAGAGACCATTCTGTCAGGGAAACAAGTCCAGGGCAGGACAGGTTCTTTTTGATAACATAACAGTTTTTAGTTTTATAAACTTCAAAAGGGAGAGAGAAAAAAAAGAACCTGGTGAAGGACTATATCTATAAATGGTGCATGAATTTAAATTGTTGATTGGTACGGTACAAGCTGTTATTGAAAAATAATCAATCGCAGGATGTTAACAGGATTTTTGTAACTGGCTGCATCACACCACCTGGGTTTTAATTATTTTCTGCACGTAGTACTCTTTGAGCGTCAACTCTGTAGTTTTCTCAGCTTTGAAGTGGGAAGCTGAGAACTTTAAAGTTTTTGCATGCGCACGTGTCTTCCGCACATCACACTTCTTTTGATATGGCTAATGAATCGCCCCACCTTCTCTGCTACAGGTGTCTACCCATCATCCTATGTTATTCTTACAGCACTTGCTTTTGCTCTCTCACCCTTTCGACACCCATCTGAGAAGTGTTTAAATTCCTGTCAAGTGTGTTTTGCACTCATCGTGTTTTTTAGAGTGCATCCACAGGTGCGGATAGGAAGAAAGTGAGGCAAAAAAAAAAAAGAAGAAGGAGCGACAGAGATGGCTTAAGGTGGGCTGCCACAAAACTCTGCTCACATCAGTGTTCTATTTCAAGGCACGACTGGCGTGTAGGACTAGCAAGGTCATGCAGTATTTTTACACTACATGCTCTAAGCCTGGCACTGCGGCCATGAACAGAGGTACAAAGACACACCAATTTGCCTTTCACATCAGAGCATGAAGACCGAGCGGGGACACGCCGTTGGCCCGTTAAATCCCACACGCCTGTCTCTCCAGGCTTTTGAATCTGCATTTACAATCTCATCCATCACATTTACTGTTATTCTCACTGAACAGCACCTAGTCACGTTCGATCCACCTCTCTTTCTCTATTTTTCAGTTTTTCTCTTTTTTACTTTTTCTATCCTCCTCTCCTCCCTCTCATTTTCTTACATGAATCAGGCTTGTTTTCTTTCAGAACAGATATTGCTTCTAAATTTGGGCCTGCCTATTATCTTTGTTTGGGTGATTCATTAGGCACAACTCCCACAAGATAATGAGTTTTCTTCACACAGGTCCTTTTTTTCTTTCTTTCTTTCTTTCTTTCTTTCTTTCTTTCTTTCTTTCTTTTTTTTTTGGATCTCCACTCTTTTGAAATTTCTACAACAGAAACTAGAATGACTAGGGGAAAAAAAAGCTGTGATTTGAGATCATAAGTGTTATTCTAACATGCTTCACAAACACAAGCCCATTTTGGAACTGCACGGTCTGTAGCCTCTCAGAGTGCTTACATTATATAAAATAATTCAGGACTCAAGAGTCCATTCAGGTGCATTATATAAACCTCAGAACCTCATCTTTTATGCGTCTAATGTTTTGTTTTGTCTATTTTATTAGCATATACAGTAACAAAAGTGTTTACATCAAATATCAGCATATTCAACCCCATGAATATTTTTTCTTTGATGTTTGTTTTATTGAGTTTATAGCATGCAACCATACTAGAAATTGGAAAACATGTACATGTGTAATTTTTTTTACTTTTACAGTGTCTTGGTTACATAGAAATATTTACTTTGGCAGTTGCGTGCTGAAAAACAAAGTTCAAGAATATTTTAGGGAACATATTAGAACCTTCAGGAGTTTAATTACCTCTGAATTAATATAGTAATCTATAATAATTGAAAGTTTATATTGACAATGAATTTATTTTTCTTGATTTCAAGATATATATATATATATTTTTTTTTTAAGATACATGTTGGTCCATCATTCTTCCCTCAAGGAAATCACTCCTTTACAATCATCTACATGATCAGTGTATGTAAACTTCCTAATATGTGTTTGTATATCATTATTGTCTTCTGTATGATATATACTGTATTTTAAGATTTATATTATATTTCATTTAAATTACTAAATACAACACAGTGTATTTGATCTGTTCTACACAAGATGCAGTATGAAGCTATTGATTTTAACCAGAGATTAAACCACATCATGTGTATTTTATCCATTACATGTTTACTTGCCATAAAACTAAGCATTACCAAAAAAAAAAATAATAATAAACACTTTATGATGCCTAGATCAAATTTTAAAACTATGCCTTCTTATAGACATGACAGTACAGCCACTGACAGAAATAACCAAGTGTCCCTCACCACAGCCTGTTCTAAATGATTAGGGCAACAACAGGCCGTTTACAGCCGAGTCAATGGGGACTAAGGTAAATTCTCCTGATCCTTAATACCAAGAGGTCATGTAATTCCTGTAAGTCATTCAATAAAGAGTGTCTTAAATTGGAAATGACTTATTAAATGCAGAGTGAAAAAAAACAGAGATCAAACATAGACAGGGAAAACCAGTGAAAATTACCAAGAGCAAACATCACTGGCTGTCACAGTAGAAAATTAACACTCAGGCACTTTTACACCATGGTTATCAGCACATCTGTGTATCACCCTGCAAATCTGGCATGAAAATGGTGTAAGGTTTTGTTCTTTCTTTTAGTGATATCACTTGCACAAAATTCATTCATTCATTTTCCAGACTACTTATTTTGTGTGCTGTAAGGGGAGGGTCTGGAGCCTATCCCAGGGAACTCAGGTACCTGGTTGAACCCCACCAAGTGGACAGGGAGAACATGCAAATTCTATGCACACACCTGAGTCCAGGTTAATCAGGCAGCTGTGCTAACCACTAGGGCACTGTATGCACCCCCAACCCCAAAAATAATAGGAAATCATCTAAATATGCATCAGTGACTTTGGATACACTCACATAATGACTAAGGTTTAGGAAAAGTATGACCAACATGGTACAGTACACACACAACTGTACTGTGGCAAATATACTCTCCTCTAGTGTTAAAAATGCAAGTGTGTCCAGATAATTCATCCATCCATCTAGAAACCTCTGTAGTCCAACTAGGGACTGTGGAGGCCAGTGGTTACCATTGTATTTATTTCCATTTTTACAGCTGTGGTAGGACCTGGCTCCAACGGAGCAAGGCAATACCCATAGACCACGATGTTAAAATGCCCAACTTTACAACAGAATTAAAAAATGTTTGCAGCCTGTTACAAAAAATAATGGTTTTGGTCATGATTTCCTATTCATGACAAACATACAGTGATGAATTTTTATGTAACTCATCAGCTACATAAGAACAAAAGGACATATAATTCTACATAATTAGGGTTATGGCCAATTTAAGTGACAGCTGCATGGCAATGACCAGACCGCCGACATTTAAGCTTTAAACCCGCTCTTCAGAAAACCTATGGGTAATGTCACAGAGGGTTTGTCCAGTTCCTTTTATATAGTCTGTGGGTTTACCCTTAAGCTTTGCAATGTCCTTGGACCATCCAACTGATTCTAAGAGATAGACCTTAAAGATCTTTGAATTATTGAGAGCATGATAAGATCAGCAACTACTGAGAATTTATACAGATAAATGCACTTTAAATTGACCCATGTAATGAACTGGGACCAACGAATTGGTTTAATGAATTGATCTCTATCATTTATACCAGTTAGCAGCCATGGCAGCAGTATTTTGACTGCCTAATGTCCAGTGCTTTGCAGTCAACCCAGGGGGAACAAATGTACATATGAGACCCCCCCCCCCTTCAAAAAATGGAATTAAATGGTTAATGTTTTGTGGTGTTAACATTATGTATATCAGATATAGAGATAAAGAGCTTGATAGTAGCTCTAAGGCAGAAAATGTTGCCTTTGAGTTTATTTATCTGTCAAATCTAAAGTCAAGACGCCAAGACTTTTTATATGCAGAGTCTGCCTTTCTTTGCACCCAGAGGCCACAGCCAATTTTGCTCCTTTGACTACCAGCCACAGATGGTATCACTGAGACTAGATCACATGATCTCCTGACAATAGAACAGTGATATTTCTCCATTTCTCCTTTGCTCTGAACATTTCGTTTCTGCCTGTGTTGAACAGGATTCTGCTGAGCTCATGTTTACATTCTTCAGCCTCAGAAATCAGAACTATATGATAATTTGATGTAATAGATCTCAAGACAGAGCAAATAAAATAGGCCCCAAGTTAGAACCTATCCTACAGTCGAGTTAAAAGGTAAGCCGTTTAAGAGCAACAACCTGTAAACCCATCCATTTGATCTAGATGATCAGTAAGCAAATTAGGGTTCATGGTGTGAATGGTGGCCCTAGAATCCAATAAGAGAATGGCACAATTTCCACTAGCATTCAACAACAAGAAGTACATCATTTCTGACCTGCAGGTCTGTCCTGTGGTTGGCTTAAAATATATAATTTTAATTAATATTGCCAACTCTTGAATAAATATTTTCCAGATGTTTTTTTAGACAGATGGCTGTTTGGACATTGGTTAACAGCTATTAAAATCTTACAGAATATACATTGTTTGGCCAAACAAACAAACAAACAAAAAAAGTCGTACATTCAACTATTTCATTTAAACACCTTTAGCTTTAATTATGGCTTCCTATGTGGGTGGCAAATTCAAATCCAAATTCAAATTTTATTTGACACATACACAACCATACACAGTACAACATACAATGAAATGCTTGTTTACCACTAATTAACAATTAGTATCCTGGAATAGCCTTTGGCATCAGGGAAGGAAAAACTTGGTCATTCAGTACATTCTGATCATCAGCTGACTAAATTGTTGCCGGATCTACTGTAGACCTGACCAATTGACACAACCACTGATCAAAACACTGCCACCAGAAACATGCACCAAGAACACTATGCATGATGGGTGAACGGCATCCCATCTTACCCTGACACTCCCATTGCTCTGAAAACCTATCATTCAAACCACATGACCTTTTCTATTGCTTTAAAGTCCTAAAATCCTAAAATCTATAGGCTCCCTAACATTTTTTTAAGTATTCTCAAAAAGTGGATTAGTGCCAAACTTGTGAGTCCTTTTCACAATGTGAAAATATTGTTGTCACTATTAAACATTTCTACTATGACTCCACCGGTCACACCGGTCATTTAAAACATCTCCAAACATTAGTTATAATTTTTTCCCAACCATATTTCCTCTGTAAAGTTGAAGGTTCAGCACTATCCTTCCAGGTTTCAATAATCTGATGGACAATTCTTAACCTGTTTCCAGTAATTTGAGCAATATCCTTCCTTGATTCGGGCACTTGTAAAATGATCAGCTTTTTGGCCATGCAGTATATTTTTATGAAGCATTTAACTAATAGGAACAGTACCAGGTCAAATGCAGCTATTAACAGATGATTAGAAGGGCCTGCTCCATAAAATGTGTCTTTTAACAGCTGTGAGGAAATGACATTAAGAAGGGAGGTCAGGAGCGTTGGACTCAGTTCTAGATCAGGCAATGTCAAACAGCTGCAAAGTGATTAAAATGTCCGTAAGGTTGATGGAAATGCAAAATCCAGGGCTGAAGGTATAAGACAAGATGTAATGCGCTATCGAAATCTGTGCAAGAACACACATGATGTCTAAAACCAACAGAAGGTTTGCATATTAATGGTGCGCCAAAGGACTCAATGACCATTTTCGAGCTAATATTTGAAAATTTCTCCAGGGGCTTTGACAGCCGAAAGACAGGCAGCTAAGCAGGTGTTTAATATATCATGGCTTACTTGAGATCATTTTCCACTTGCTCAAGCTTGTCTAATAATATGACTGGCCTTAATGAACCATGTCTGGACTTTGGATTTGGGTCATCTAAATCTCACAGGAGCAACACAATCAAAAAAGGTTGGACAGAAGTAATAAAATGAAGTGACAAAACCATCTGTAATAAACAGTTAAAATATAAAGTTCCTACAGTAAATACATATCACTGAAATACAGTACCTGGGAATGAAAGGATCAAAGGATTTGATTGTGGTAGGTTCAGGAAAATGCCCTGTTAATGCAGCATGAAATACGTCAGAAAAAAATGGCCTTCAGGTTCTCCAGTGATGTAAACAAGATCAAGTGCATGTTCCTGCACAGGGGTGCGGCTAATAATATGTTGCGCAATATTAAACGAATAAATTTGAATAAAAACATTAACCTAAGCTTTATGAACAACAGACATGGATATTAAAATCAGCCATGAGTAAAATTGGCACAATTGAGGTTAAAAGGTTAGAGACATCTCACTTTCTCTTTCTCTCTCTCTTACTCTCTATGCTTAAGCTATGTAGGGTGAAAAAGTGTGCGAGAAAGTGGCAGCATCTTTGAGTTACTCCATTTTGCTTTCCAATTTCCCCACTTTTTGTCCGATATTCATTTTGATTATTTTTATTTTATTGTATTTTTTTTTTTACTTCTAGACAGTGTCAAATCCTTTCAAGCACGTCCTCACTGCTCATACGGCAAAATCTTCTATAGTCCATGTGCAGACAGATATTCACGCAACATTTCCTTTGTTCTCCATGAAAACACTTTGTTTCCCTGGAACTTAACCCCATGTTCTTGGGTGTAACAGATTTACACAGTACGTGATACAAGGTGTTTGCCCATTAACCTAAATGCTCTGTTTATACTGTAATAAACTAGTGAACATTTGACACACACCCACGGTGTGTGCATTTCTGACTGTCACTCTCCCGACTTGGGCAAGCGCATTAAACAGGCAAACTAAACGGCTCATTCTTCATCTTTATTTTTAACCTAACAGATTACCCTTGCTTTTTGTCAGTAAACACTAGAATAAATGGGATGAAAACTGAATGATGAAATACTTTATAACCATCACAGTTCTTGTAGAAAAAAATGTACAGGCCAAAACAAACAAAAAAAACAAACAAACAAAAAAACAGATACCAGGATTTTAATGGCCTTTTAGCAAACATTTCTGAAACGTGACTGGCTGGGACCAGAAAGAAGACATGCACTGATCAAAAAAAATATCATATCAAGGGGCAGTAACATAATGGCAACTGGCATCTTTTAGCTCTGCCCTGTATTGATTAAATTTAGTTTTGCATTTCTACCATAGCCCATGATGAAAAAACTTGCCATCTCCCTAAACCATTTTTGATGATTTGTTTTTAATAAAAAAAATATTATTGTAACCACACAATTTCACTTTTCAAGCAATGTCTTGTGTGTGACGAATACAATTTTCATTTCATTTGAATTTCATCTTTCAATCTTTTGATCAGGAAAAAGCTAGAATAGATCACACATACAGTATATACTTTATTTAAAGCATCTCGTTCCCGCTTTATCAGGGAACAGGGTTACAGCCAAGTAACCCGAGACGTTCTTCTAAATGTTATATAACAACTTATACCACTTGCTGGGAATCAATTTTCCCCTAAAAAAGCCATTTTCAGTCACCAGAAGCATTCAAAAAAAGCAGTCCTCTTTTAGAGCTACAAACCATTACTCTTGCGCCATTTCTGGCCTTCCTATAGAGAAAACAAAATGGTTACAGCTAGCAAGATTCCAGAAGATATACAAAAACACATAGACAGAACAGTAAATATAGCATTTTTGAAAATCCACATAGGGCTGCAATAATGGGACAGATGCACACTTTTTCGTGCTTGGAACTTCTTAGCGTTCACAGCCATGCAGATTGACAAAGGATGCTTATTTAATGAAGAAAGACTGGAAGGGATTGGTGAATGAAGATACCATCTTCATTCACATACCATACCATCTTCCATACCATACCATCTTCATCATAAGGATGGCCCCAGAGATGGAAGGAGATTCTTTTTACAAACTGATACCAGAGAGAGGACTCTTGCAATTAACCAACATGGTACGTTTTGCTTAAAACAATTGATAAGGGGGGGTCGGAGTAGCGCAGTGGTAAAGTGCTCGCCCTATCATCCGGAGATCGCGAGTTCGATTCCCAGGTGATGCTGTAACCTTTCGCAGCTTTAGGTCTAGAGAGAGCTGATCGGCCGAGCTCTCTCAGAGGGCAGGGATGAGAGGTACTTAGTGCTCCCACATTAATCATGGCTCTACAGCCAATCAGGGGCATCTGTGAGCTCATGCAAGCGGAAGGACTGGATAGCGCTGTCCTCTGAGTGTGTTACACCGCCCCCAACGGTGCATGAGCGGGCATTTTAAAAAGATGCGGTCGGTTGGCATCACATGGTTTGGAGGAAACGTGACCTCCCGACTGATTGGTAGAAGTATCATTAATGTGGGAGCCCCCCAGTGACGGGGAGGAATTGGACACGACTAAAAATTTGGGAGAAAAATCCAAAAAAAAAAAAAAAGAAGAATTTATAAGGAATAGTTGTACAAAACATGCATATGTTATCAAAAGTATAATTCTTATTTATAGTCATTGGAACAAAGAATGCCTAAAGAGTATGCCTACAATACCTGGGGGTTGATTTACGGTGCAGTCTGTGACTGTTACTACTGAAATACTGTTTATAATGAGGTGCAGATGTAGGCAAAGATGGAGTAAGCATGTTCAAACTAATTAAATTAGCTATCGTAAAATTTAATTGATGAGGAAATGAGTGGCAAAACATCAATATGTTGGCCCTGTTGAAGTCAATAGCAGAAGATGGAGTAGT
Organism: Clarias macrocephalus; assembly: GCA_011419295.1. Lineage (NCBI taxonomy): Eukaryota > Metazoa > Chordata > Actinopteri > Siluriformes > Clariidae > Clarias > Clarias macrocephalus. The sequence continues at coordinate 114,779 of JAAGKR010000311.1, read as the reverse complement.
TATTGAATAGACATACCAGCAACAGTCTGATAATGTGGAGCTCTTCTTTAAATGAGGCTTCCGAGAGGCACTTGTCTGTGAACAAGTTTGGGAATTTATTTTTCAGTAAGTGATGTATTATGAATCCAAATATCTTGTGTTTTCATGGTGTGTGTGTGTGTGTGTGTGATGCAATATTTTGAAAATTCATCTTTAACACACTTAACTTTTATAAAAAGTAAAAGGCTTTTAAATATCAAAAGTCAAAATTGGTACGGTTAATACGCCAAGAAGGTTAGAGACTCTGAAAAAAAAATTGTATGACTAATGTCTGGTTTATTATGGCAGTAGGTAGAGTTTATTAGTCGAGAGCACCTTGTTCTGCAGGGTGGAAGCTCCGGCAGGCTGTGCGGGGACATTTTTATAGTTAAAAAAGCCAAGAGAACAAGAGGGTGCATGGACACTTCAGAAGTGCTCATCACTACCAAGACAGTTAACCTACCGTGCTAAGGAGTTATTCATCTCAGCCTACTGACTGAGGCATGCTGGTGCTGTGACCTCCTCTAACTATTCCTTTCCTTGTAATGGTTCTGATCTTCTCCGCCATCCTAAAATCTCACTGAAGCTATTGAAGATACCAGGTGTAAGTTAGGAGTGCACTTCAGTATATTACATTGTTTCCAAAGTGCTGGTAATTCTTTGAAAGCATACTGTATGGTTTTCACATGCCTGGTTTCTTTTATTATGTGCTATAAACTCAACAATAAGTAGTAATAGCATGCAACAAACAAAAAAGCACAAGATCTGTGGTGAGAAATTGATGAAAGTATGGGAGAAATAGGAAATAGAAGCCCAGCCTTATTAGATACAGCAGCAAAACAACTTGAGAGACCAGGAAATGAATAGCAACGAGTCGCAGCATATAATCACCAGACAGAGAGCCAGACTATGTATATATAATAAAATTTTTGCCAATGCTTATGGAAAACGAGAAGTAAACAATTTGTTGAAAAAATTACTGTGGAACTTGAAATATTGGGGTTTATTGAAACTGAAATTCACCCTACACGTGGAAAGGACATGCTGACTTTGTTTTTCATGTTGCAAGGTACAACATGTTTCAGAATTGTGGCAAAGAGACAGACAACACAGATACAGTACATATGAATATTGATAATAAGAAAAAAATATGTATGTGTGTGTGTGTGTGTGTGTGTGTGTGTGTGTGTGTGTGTGTGTGTGTGTGTGTGTGTGTGTGTGTGTGTGTGTGAGCATATTTCAATAGGATACTTTTTCCATGAATAAAAAGTCTGGTCTTTTTAATATTCAAGGACAGTTTGGTAAGCTTTGGAAAGCAGTGCCAAACCATGAGTGGGTCATAGTTACTAAATGAGTACATGAGTTGCATGAAAGTGAAACCAAAGGAGACATGAAGTTTTGTCAGAATTTTTGCACACAGTGTATCAGCTAGTTTTGTGACAAATGATTAGGGTCCTAAGTGGGGAAATAGAAAAACATTGACCCAATCACCGGGGAATCAAGCTTGATTTCTTATGATGCCACAGACATCCATGACCAGGATGGACTCTGCATGGAAGGAGAAGCATTAACCTTTACTCTGTCAATCACAGTCACACCAAACAAGTGCAGATGTACAGTATGGAGGTCTTTAGATAGCACTTTCCTCTAAACAGGTTTAGCTACACTGTTATGGGCTGCAGTCCAGTAAGATGTGGTAGTTGACTTAATGTGTCTGAAAGTAATCATGGTCTAGCCCTCATTCTCCCCATGCAATAAGGAGAAAAATATTGTAAGATGGGAAATATATAAAAAAAATATATATATATATATATATATATATATCAGATTGGGAAAAAAAGGTTTAAAAGTTTAAAAAATGTATACGGTACAGAGCAAAAGTTTGGACACACCTTCTCATTCAAAGAGTTTTCTTTATTGTGTTCTTAATTGTGTTCTTTAGCCCAAACAAATCTCTTCTGCTTGTTGCCTGTCCTTAGCAGTGGTTTCCTAGCAGATATTCTACCATGAAGGCCTGATTCACACAGTCTCCTCTTAACAGTTGTTGTAGAGATGTGTCTGCTGCTAGAACTCTGTGTGGCATTGACCTGCTCTCTGATCTGAGCTGCTGTTAACCTGCGATTTCTGAGGCTGGTGACTCGGATGAACTTATCTTCCTTTCCTGGGGCGGTCCGCATGTGAGCCAGTTTCTTTGTGGCGCTTGATGGTTTTTGTGACTGCACTTGAGGACAGTTTCAAAGTTTTCCCAATTTTTCAAACTGACTGACCTTCATTTCTTAAAGTAATGATGACCACTCGTTTTTCTTTACTTAGCTGCTTTTTTCTTTCCATAATACAAATTCAAAGTCTTTGAGAAGGTGAGTCCAAACTTTTGGTCTGTACTGTATATACAGTATATATACAGTATAAAACTAGCAATCAAAGAAAACATTTAAGTATGTACAATAGGTATTCTCCTCTCAATCTAATCTCATTGGTAAATGTTGCAAGAAATCATATTCTTGTTTTGCACTTTTAATTAAAAACTCTCTGAAAAGTATAAAAAGATACATATAAATAGAAGTACTTTTCCTTCTTTGTTTGGTTTTTTGAATTATAGTTATAGTTAAGATGCAAAAAAAAAAAAGGCAAAAGCCAAAAATACTTCTAGAAGTGAATATACCCAACAGGCCAGATTTCCAGACTCACCATCTGCAAGAATTACCCTGTGGGTCAGGAACAGAACCTGTGCTAAAGGCTCACTTACAAGCTGCATGTCTGTTTCTAAAAGCAGCATTTTTACTAAGCAGAGAATTAATTCCACGCTGACTAGGAAAATGAATGCATATCGTAGCAGATTGTGAACTACTGACTATTTATCTAGTTCTGTTCTGTGTCTGCTACATTTACTAAAAAATGTCATAAATTAAATGGAGACCTATTATACAACATTTCTTTTTTTTTTTTTTTTTCATTTTCAGACAGTCGGATGGGTCTCCACAAAGTGTGTGTGCAAATAACAATTGGGGGGGGGGGGGGATCCCTGCTTGATGTCCTTTATTAACGTTTGTATTTTCCAGGCCTTTAAAAAAATAAACGAAAACAAGCAGATTTTTTTTTCCCTATTACCTTATTATAAGATGATACTCTCAACTGGCTTGTTTCTCAGCTTTGCTGTTTTGAGGATGGGGACATTTACAGTAATTCACTTACATAGACACTGAAACAGATGGCATCAAATGTTAAAAAAAAAGAGTTTAATACGGACCTTAAAGTGCCTGTAAAACTACAATGACGACCATGAACAAAATAGAATTTTCTTTTTCTCAAGTTCATACTACTTCCTAGCCACGCCCCTGTCAGCTTCTCAATGTGTCTATAATAATTTCACAAATTTCCTAACATGCTCATTATCAGGTCCAACGAGATCAAACCAAGTTATTATTTTGTGCTATTAGATCGAACCACGCTCTTACCAGGTGTTTATCACATGCTTACTAGATTGTTATTGCACCCAGAAGGTTGGAATAAATATCTGACACATAAGTATGAGAAATTGGATCCAGTATTTATAACTTAATTCTCTGAACATAGTCCTGCCATGGTCATTGCACAAGCCCCTTGTAATTGGCGCCGAGACATCCCAACAAAAACTCTTTCAAGTTCTTACTGCGTTACCCAAATTTTTGTGGACGTAGTGAGAACGTGGCTCAGTGTGACATAGAGGAAAGCTCAGAATCCACTTACCTTAAATCATGTTTTTTTTTTCATTATTATAGCAAATTATGTAAATTCACCTTGATTTGTCAATTGGGAGTTACACAAAAAAAAGTTTTTAAAAGGGTGTATACAGTTTATATACTGTACACAGTATAGGTTTGAATATTCTTCTATGAGCTGGTGTGTCTTAATGTTCGGCTTGTAGTGTATTAACCCAAATCTCTCACCCAAAACAAACCATTGCAATTTATATTGGGTTAGGATGTACTTCTTTTCTCATTTCATTTATCTTAAAAGCATAAATTGTTGAGTAACGAAAAATAAACTTTAGTTTAACTAGTAACTACTAACATGACTCCTTCTATTTCCATGTATGTATATACTGTTGCAGATGTGTTCTTATATATGTACCATGCTGGTGCAATAGGCCTTGTCAATCCAATTTCACTTAAGCAATGCTTGCACATTTTGCAGCGTTAATGCCTAACAATTTAATTGAGATACTTTCATATTTTTTATTTACACACGTGCAACTGTTGATTTTCAAAGTTAGTTTAAATGACAGAATGTTAATTAATTGAAAAAGCAGACATTTGTTAGTTGCTCATATATCCCCCCTGGGTCATTTCTTGACAGAATAATCTTTAGTTGCAATTATAGCAGTGAGTCTTCTGGCATATGTTTCTATCAGACTAGCACATCTGGATCCCAATAATTTTGTCCATTTTTCTTAGCAAGAATACTTAAGTTCTCTCAAACTGGATAGAGATCTTTGATGAAGAAAAAGCAAATTCAGGTCTTGCTTCAAATTCTTAATCAGATTGATGTCTAAGCTTTTGAGAGGGCCATTCTAACCCATTCAAGTTTTTTCAACAACTCCAGTATAGCTTTGGCAGTACACATTGCTGTGTTGAAGGAAAAAATTTTGCAGGATAATTGGATTGACCTGTTTATGGCTCTATCCATCTTGTCCTCAACCCTTACCAGGTTTCCAGTACGTGTTTACAGTTTGAGGAGCATTGGTATGGTTCTGGAAAAAGAGGCACTTTACACCAAGGCCAAGAAGTTCAATTTAAAATTTAATTAAGAACACCAGACCACTCTCAAACTGTATGTCCCTTTTTGGCTTGTCCAGACTATTGTTGTTGTCCTATACAATCTAATGACAACTGGATGCACTAGAGCTACTTAAAAGGTTCCACACAAGCAGTAGTAAGCGGGTTATTAATTTTTTTATTTAATAGTAAAAAATATTTTTGCACATTAAACAGTTTGCCCCCAATATTATTAACTATTTTTGACTGATTCCTCATGTTCTAGGTTGAGACATTAAATGGGTGAAATAATTATGCAAGTCACTGTATTTAAATTTTTGCTGATATCGATAACAGCAATTTAAAAGCTTCATTAATCTCTATTGTCTCTAAAATAGGCATGAAGTTTATTAAATAATTTCGCCTGCACAATACTTTTGTATTAACTTTTTTTTCCCTGCCTCAAATGATATCCTTGATGTTATCAGTTGATATGCAGATTTTTTTTTCTATGTCACATAAAATGGAGAGGGAAGGCAAAATTAATTTGAAACTTTTTAATACATAAAAGATAAAGCAAACTGTCTGATGTGTATAGATATAAATAGTTTTAAAGATGGCAAAGAGAGCTTATAAAAGAAAATCAGACAAAGAAAAGTGAGAGGAAAGAAAGGGTAGGAAAAAAAGCGAGGGAGATAATGATACTGGGGGAGATCTTTTATGGGAGCAGCCAGATAAAAATAATCCCCCACTGAAATGTGGTGAAAGAGTCGCCGGGGCTTTGGAAGGAGCTTCATGCTGCAGGAACAGCCATATTCTCTTAAAAGTTATTATTTATTTGCCTTTATGTGGCAGATGCAGCAGTGGAGTAAGCTCAAAGCAAGGCTCAGATCTCGGTTTGGAGACCTCCTGACAGGAGAACTGCTCTCCTACTGCCAGTAACACGATTCATTCTAACCTTTTATGAGAACACAACAGCAAATTATTTGCTACAAAACATACACACTATTAGGCTGGAGTTTCGGTTTGCAGTTGCAAAAAAAACCATGCATTATTCCCGGAACATTTAAAAAGGCCTGGTTTTCATATGAAATCTTTGATACTGTATTTAGTCTAAGCTAATGACATGCAAGACTCCAGGCATGACATTTCTTACAAACATTAACAAAAAGATTTAAATCCCCCCAACGTCCCTTTTTGAAGATGTTTGAAAACGTAACGATGCTGTTTGGGCTTGCGCTCAGTAGGAAGTCCTGTTACCGCGCACCAAAATGCCTGTTAAAAGTAGTTCTGAACAACAAGAACGTGTAATTTCGTGGACTTGACAAAACAAATTAAGTCTGTATGTACCATAAATATTCTGCAAAGAAGCAATTACATTTTCATTCCTTGAGTCTGTAGCTGTTGTCATCCCCCACTATAAAAGTTTTTCTAAACATCAGGGGGTGTGTTTGGTTTCTGGAGCTCTAACTGCTCAGGCTGTGGAAGACCTCATGCAGAATGAATTATAGGACTAACAGCTGGCCCTCGCGCTGAATTATTAACTCTGATGCATGTGATCTGACCACAGGAAACCTCACACGTACATTTAACTCTGTTATCTGGAGCTGTGGACACGAATAATTTGCGGTCTTGGATGAAAGTAAGAAAAATGAACATAATTATGACTTACGTAAAGGAAGAATCCATGACATGCCATCTTTATATGTGATGCTATAAAGAAATATAATCTAAGATAAGGGCAGCACAGTGGATTAGTGGTTGGCATTGTCGCCATGCAGCCCTGGGTTCGATTCCTGGCCAGGTTCGATCTCCGCCTCTGCATGTTCTCCCCGTACACAGAAGTGCATGTAATCCAGGAGAAAGTGTAGAAATGAACAGAATAAAATATACATCTGGCATAAACTGAAACCACTGTCACTGATGTGCTATTATATACAGTTATCTTCTCATCAATCGTACTAAAGGGTTTATCAGCACCATTGTGTGATGTGATTTTGTATAATTTTATTAGCGAACACAACCGCAACATACGAGATATCATCTTTTTTCTTCATAAACTTATACAGTTAATATTATGTTCAAGCCAATACACTGAGTTGGTTCAGGAGTAAAACTCATAATACTGATATTCCTACCGTGATGCACATTTACAGAACACATTTACAACCTGACATTGCAATTTGTGTGAAGGGCAAGACGGAGACAGGTGTTATCTCTCTAACACACAACTACAGAGGGATTTGAAGAGAAGAGGGAGCGAGAGTGAAAATACGATGGGCGGTTTTCCTGTGTGCAGGCCAGCATGCCGGCTCTCCAATGCCCAGTAAATTATTATCCAGTCAAGCAGAAAGGAGGAGCGGGATTTGGACACGAGCATCACCTGTCTCTGCCCATATCCCCAAAGCCAGGCATAAATGAAGTGGACAACTGCCTGTTTATTCTCCTTGCACCAGCACCCATGGCGAGGTCAACGGGCGATGGCTTCCTGCTTTTATCAAACCGTTTTTTTGCTGAGCCTTTCTCTTGCTCCCTGGATTAATCAGAAATCCTCACACAAACACACCACTTTTCTCCCCTGCAAGAACAGGGGCAAGCTTTCCTCTCCCTGGAACGCTGCACTCCACGGTCACTCTGCACAATGCAGTTTATGCTCTCTCACAGCTCTATTTCTAAATTCCAAATAAATAATTTCTAGATAAATAAAAGCACAGGGTTCAATTTATTGAGTAAACCAGAGCAGACAAACCAAAAGGGCAAGGCAATAATCAAAACCAGAAAACAAGCAATGAGTCAAGCGATCTATAAATGTGCTGAGGTAGACAGAGATGGCATCTCACACTAGCGCATTTGGCAAAGGACTGAAAAACTCTGCTCGAGTGAAAGTATAAAGAACTACTCAAGTCACAGAAAACGTTGTTACTTTAAATTTACTTAATTATTTTTCAAAAATTACCTGTTTTTAATTTGTAAAATTAAGTTAATTAGTCAATTATTTTAGCTTCTAGAAATCAATGCTAATATGACTAAGTATTAGCAAAGAACTAACTACAGTGCATAGCATTAATAGATGATGATCTGGCTAGGAAGGAGAAGAAGAAGAAGAAGAAGAAGAAGAATTTTCTAGTGTGTTCTGGTACTACAATGACTAAATAGTTTAACTATATCTAAAACTTTATATTTTAAAGTATTTTAGTTTGTTTGGTTGTTGTTGTTTTGTTGTTGTTGTTTATTTGTTTGATTAAATAATCCAATTGAAATCTGAAATGTTCAAATTTGAACCAAGAAATAGTAATAAGTAAAATATGAAATTTACTGACGCTAAGGAAGTTCTAATTAAAAAGGGGCCAAAGATTTTATCACGCTACTGAGCACTTCAACCATGAGAGAAAAGAATACTGTACATGGTACTGAAATGAAAAGACGAACAATATTACCTTGTTGTCATCTGTATGTATATTTTGTCGCATATTATGTACAGTATATATTAATTCATGCATAAATAAGTATTTATAAGTATATGATTGGGATATATTTATTTATTTATTTACCCCCCCCCCCCTCCATTATTTGGTCTATGACAATAATTATGTTTATGCCCTGGGATTTCTTTTTCCAGCTAAATTTTTTTTTAAACTGCAGGTGTTCAAAAACTTTGGACTAGCAGTAATTTTTTCGCTCAGTAAATGACTGTAATTTAATGGTTTGCCACTGGCGCCCCTGCTGCCCCCTTTTTTTGACAGTGTCGAAACATGTTTTAAATTTTTATGGCCTTCAGCCTAGGTTGTAAAATGGCAAAAAAAAATCGGTTGAGTTTCAATGTATTATCAGGAGTGGTCTTTATATAATATTCAATCAAACTAATTTATCTAATTTCCTAAAAAAAAATAAAAAAAAAACAAGCCAGCAGCTTCATATAGTCAAATGTTCATTGTTATAAATGATTACATTTCCCTAGTATTTAATCTGTTATGTTAGACATCTTACTGATTTTTTCATTACATGATGTTCTGTGTGTAATGACTCATCAAACTTCTGCACAAAAATAGACCCTGATGACTCATATGCCTGTAGAGCTGGATCAGTGTACATATGCTTGTAAAGTCATCTGAACATCTGAGACAATTTCAAAATCACTGGCACCCTTTGTGAAAATGGGCATTAGGCATGATTGATTTGTACCATGCCCGGGGATACTTGCTCCTCCTTCACTCTCCCTCTCACACTAAAAAATGTACAGTATTCCATACCAAGGTACGCTTGTGTATTTATGCTCTCCAATACACTAGGTGGCAGAATACACCTAGCTGGTTTGTGAGGTGGGGAACAAGAAAGTCAACCTTTGTGCATTGCCTAATTTAATTGAATACTAGAGGTTACCCACGGGTCTGCTCACGTGCAGATCCTGATACCTTTGTGCTACACCATTACCTGTAAATGGAGTGTGCAGTCAACTCGCTGCCCCTTCTCACGCTGCGCCAATGTTTTGTCAGACCCTACTTCTGCCTGTCGTATGCGCTGCCAACTGTTATATTCAGTGAAGAACGCCTGTGAAATGCTGCCATGACATAGTATGACATAGAAGCTTATGATGACGCTACCTACTGTTACATTCGATGAAGACGCCTGTGCAAACAACGCCCACATAAACACACAAACAGAATTTTTGTTTTATATATAGAGATTCAGGAAAAATATTGAGCGAACCTCTGATATGCCTTTCTACTTCATCAACTATGATTCCGTAGTTTAGAGGATGAGATTGGTGCATACTGTACGGCAATAGACATACTGGAGGAGACAGATGGTATTGATGACGTCACATTCTAAACACCTGCCCGCTTCTGTGGTCAGGTACAGGTGACCTTTATATTCAGTTTGATGCCTGAGAGCGTTGTACCGTGCTTGGGATCATCTTTTCACCTCAATCATGGGCCACTGATCCGTGTCCGAGCATGATATCGAGTGTTCACATTTTGATGATTATATATAGATGCAGGAGCATCACAAACTTTGGCATATGTTCATTTTACTCTGGTAAATAACCATCAGAAAACATTTATTTTTGATTAAATTGATTGATTATGATAAAATCATGAAGTAATCGTACTTGGCTAGGAAGGTTATAGACGTATTAAGGCACATGGACTGTATTTACAGTAGTGCTGCAATTGTAAAATGGCTCACTGCATAATCCTTGCATTCAGATAGCCAACGCATACAGTAGATAGAAAGTAACCTACAATGAAAGTAATATCATTGAGAGAAATAAACATTGTTGGCCAAAACTTTATATTTCTTTTTCCTTTTCTTTTTTCACAGTTTGTTTTTAAATGAAGCCGTTATTACTACTCATAAAACTTTATAAACAGTTACAAAGCCAAGGTCATAGAGAGTGCAACTACACAGACACACACAAAATCATTTGGGAGTTGTGTTAGAGCCTAAAATGACAGATATTTTGAAAGAATTTGTGTCAAGGCAGTAAATAAGGCTCATTTTTAATCTCCAAACCCTGTCGTTTTTAGCTCCTGTCAAAATCCAGACTCAAGTGTGACACTCTGGCTAAACCTTAATGAATAATACATCAGTTATTAAAATGTGTGGCTGTTATAATGAACACCACTTCTCTACAGGATCTGCCCACACACTTGTACGTATGACTTAATAACAAACACAATTTGCTGCCTGCTAAAGTGGACTCATTTGTACTTCAAAGCCCGGGATATTGTGTTAACTGGCACAGAATAATTTATGTAGTGATACAAGATATGAAGAAAGTTGTACACCCTTCTTCACAAACATCAGCGTGCATATTACCGCACTCTTCTCAAATGCCCTAACTGTGCACAAATGTTCTTTTGAAGTGGTGACAAATAATACAGCTTTGCCATCTTTTTTACATTTACAACACAGTAATTATTAAAGACATGGGATATTTATATTAAAATACTGTAGATCTCATTAAATAAGGTTATTATTACAAATAAGGCCAGAACATTACAAATATTTGGGGCATTCTGGGCTAAACGTTGACATGAGCAATGAAATATCCTTTTATGTGTAATAATCATACTGTAATCTTCATAGCATCGATACATATGAAATTAAGGTTATACTTACGGGTTGTGTTCTTGTGTCACCACTATTAAGAATTAAAGCATCAACTGTCATAAAGACAACTTTTCCTCAATAGTATAACACCCAAGTGCCTTTGTGTGTGTGTTTTTTTACATATGTTATGGAACGATTTCCCAGATGACTTTTGTCAGAACAACATGAAAACTGACTTTCTGTATATTTTTTATTATATACTATTACTTTCTGTATATTTACTATAATGGCCAAACATCGAAACTATACTCTAATTTGCATGAGAGAAAATTATAGCACATATCAAAAGAAATGCTATTGTACTAACATCATTTAAAGAAAGGAGTAAATGCACTTTATGTAAAGTATACATGCATTGTTGTGACATTGTCAGTAGCAAAATGGTAGCAGTAACACATCATCTGGGAATGCCTATGCTTGCTTATTGTGTTCACCTGCAGCGGATGTGGGATTTAATTGGTTTGCATTATACAAATGTTTTGACCGAAAAAAATATATATGAATATATATCCACATTTGCTTTTTATTATTATTATTATTATTATTATTATTATTATTATTATTATTATTATTTAATGACACATGGAGCGGTACAAGTGTGCATGCTTTAATTACCATAGTCATAGCAAAAAGTAAAAATGCCAAAATATTATGCTAAAATTGTTTTGGTTATATCAGTGTGAATTTTGTATTGTTTTGCAAAATGCTATAAAACATTTTTTTTCGCACCCTACAGTTTTGTCACAATGAATAAATCAACCTGCAGTTGTGTTCCTTTGCCATGTAAATATTCAATTTAATATCAATAATGCATTAGTTGAGTTTTAATAAAAAATATATTGCTCATGCTTTGACTGTGTTTTTGTAGTCACAGGCAGCAAAATCAGATCAAGGAAAAAAAAGCATTTTAATTACAAAGATTTTTTTGAAGAGGATCAGAAATGAAATGTTAAAAAGCAATTAAAAGCGTTCAGTTAAAAATGCATCATCAGCCTCTTCCTCGAACAGGTTTATTTTCAATTCATTGGAGCATGGGGTGTAGTAGGTCGAACCAGACATAGTGAACACAACAGCCTTCTGCACACAACACGTGTACACAATGTATGTCGTACGCAAAGGGATCACACAACTCTTTGCTTAATTTTCTTTTATAGATGTTATTTCATAAATACTGAAGTGGCTCCCAAATGCTGAAAAAAACAGTGCTAGTGATTATTCACAATTTCTAAAAAGAGAATTGTATAGTCATTTGTAACAAAAGTAGGTAGACGGTTATAGACAACCTAGCGTGCCTGAGAAATAAAACAAGTGTTGTACAGTGAAACTGTTCATGTATTCTGTGTATCACTATTGTACAACATTATCATTCCTTCCTCATTACTGTCTAGAAATCACCCTGTGCTAAGCATTTTACGATTTTTGCTGTTGACTACAAATGAGTCTATGGACCCGCATCCTGTTACATTCTCTACACGCTTTGTTACATTTCATCCTATGACTTATGATTACATCGCTCAGATAAACCACAATTACCTCTGCTAGAAAGTCAGTTTTCTGATATCCTGAAGTAAGAAAAGACTCATAACGCAGTATTACTGGATCTATCAATTCTATCGATTGACCCGAGGCTTACGGAAACTAAAACCGCACAAAAACTGAAGTAATTTTTGTGCCAGATGATATCTGCTGGAATAAGCCTTTATAAAGTCCTTGCATCCAATTTAAAATAAAACCTCACTATGACGAACAAATGGATCTCCTGTGACCTTTAACATGCACAAATCAACAAGAGTTAGTGCTATGCTAATAGTAATCCATCATCATTAACCTAAAGAGCAGCAGCACTCACTCTTTCCCTGATCTGCCATGCAGTTTTGAACAAATTTCTACTGCCACAATCAGCTCATCATTACTGCATCAAAATATTCAAAAATCATTTCTTTTTCAGGATTTATAAGTCTAAAAAAAAACAAATATAAAATCACGAAGGATTTCTCTACAATGTAAGAAACAAATTATTTATTAATCAAAGTCCATCTTAACCCTCAGAGATTGTATCTAATAAAACAGTTCCAGTTCAGGAAGGCTAGCTCCTCATGTCTGCCTTTTAGCACTCTTGAGTCTAATGGAGAATTTAAAATCTACCATTAAATGCTTAATGGTTCATTCTTGCTGCTATGCGGTTCTTGAAAGACGCTAGTTAGAAAGCGCTACCAATCAGCCCCCCAGCTTGCATTTGAGCTTCACAATGTTATCCACAAAGAAGCCACAAGGACAATGAGACTGAGGCCCTGATTTATTAAAGATATAACATGAGCCATTTAAGTGCAACACGTAGTACAAGATCCATGCAAATAGATTTCTTTTGCACACTCGGTGTAATTTACTAGGCCTGAAGGTCATTTTGGAGTTCGTGAGCAATTGAACTCAATTTACTTACATTTGCCATTATACTCAACACACACATTTGCATGCAGCATGTGGCACATTTGACACAGTGCTGACAGGAAGTTTTCAGACACTTTCAAGTCTTCCGCATTTTATGTTTTACACTCACCTTAAAATGGATTCAAATTTTTTTTTTTTCAATCATTCTACATGTAATATTCCACAATGGCAAAGTAAAAACAGGTGTTTTGATAATATATATTAGCAAAAAAAAAAAAAAAAAAATATATATATATATATATATATATATATATATATATATATATATATATATATATATATATATATATAAAATAATATAATGTGGTATGACACACACACACGCACACACACACACACACACACACACACACACACACACACACACACACACACACACACACACAACCCATCCAAAATAAATAACTTAATCAAAATAACTTTTTTAAGTGTTTGCACTTTCTTGTTCTGATGGTACCTCTAGGTAGTAACCTAGTGAACCAGTGTAAGGGTATTTTTAATGATAGAAACTCTGAATACGAGTGTAAAATAAAAGATAAGTATTCAATCCCATCACTTAGTACTTGGTTAAAGCTCATTTGGCAACAATGACAGCCTCAAGTCTTTTGGAAGTTTCTTCCATTCTTCAGAGCAGAATCATTCTAGCTCAACCAGGTTGGACAGACACAGGTCCCTCCAGAGATGCTCTATTGGCTTCAGGTCCAGACTTCAGTGGCTGGGCCATTCCAGTACTTTCACAGCATTGTACTGCAACCAGTCCTGTGCTTTCTTGGAGGTATGTTTTTTTTTT